>CM008335.1:19487698-19502603 GCA_002525835.2 Ipomoea batatas
TATAAGAAACGTGTCAATTTGTAAGTTATGTTAGAGATTTTAATTCTTTCATGATTAAATCATTTTTAAGTATAAAATTCAATTAAGCTTTGAAAGTTGTTCAAGATGTCTCTTTTCTAGTAAAAGATATTATGCTTTTGATTCATTTTGTTGGGTGTATTTACAGTAATGTGATAGATTTTAATTCGTTGTGAATAATATCTTGTTAGATAAGACTTGTAACTTGTAAGAAACATACTTCGTATATATCAATTTGTTCAGGGCCGTCCCAATAAAAATTGAGGTATTGTGAAATATCTTAAATTAGGCCTTTTTTTTCAAGTAATTTATATATATAAATAATAGTTGTTTGTCAAAAAATTCAAAATATAAATATCGTATAAAAAATACATTTAAATTTCATTTAAAAAGTGATATGTGTTGTGCACATTTAGACGCAAAATCATCCACTAAATTTTTGATATCAACTTCTTCTAAAATCTCATTTTCAATAGAGATTAAAACTAATCCATTGAATCTCTCTTGCAATATATTTGATCATGCAGAAAATCAAGCATATCAAGAAATTCCCTATTGTGCCATTGAGTCTTTCTTATCCACTTTGGACTTTGCTTTCCCTTCCGAATATACAAGCCAATTTGGATCACTTCTCTCTATTTGGAAAATATCTTGTGTAAAATACTGACGAAAATGTTCTAGAGAATTTATTTTTAGGACCTTTATTTATTGATAAATCTCTTTTAGGACCACCTTTCACAAGAATATCTATTAATTTATAATCAAGGCATCCCAATTTCATGGATCATATATGTCAAATAAAAGCGAATCATTTGTTTTATCATTGTGACCAACATCATCTAAACAAATATTAACATTCTTATTATTTTCATTGTCACAATGATACCTATAATCATTGTGTACACTATCATTTAAATTTTTTCCAATCTCACAATAATCTTGATCTTCTATATAAAGATTAGCATCTAACAGTTTTTCCTTGGCATCATCTTTTTGCACATTTATTTGAGTTTATTTTATAATAAATTTTTCAAGAGCTCCCTTTTGGGATTGAGTTAGTTGCTCAATTCTTCTTTTCTTTTTACACTTCTCAAACCCATATGAATATTTTATTGAAGACATAATTATAAAATTCTAAGAAAAAAATAAGAATTTATTTAGAAACTCTATAAATAAATAAGTATTCAAGATACAAATTCTTGAATGTTGGAATAGATTTGTGCCCGTTGGCCATTAGCTCCTAACCGATGAACAAAGTAAAGAGAAAAGAGATAGAGAGACAACAAGGGAAAAATAGGGAGAAGAGTGTTTCATTTCATTCACCATGTATATGTTACAAGGGACATATACATAATACAAACAATAACGAAAATAGATAATGGATACATAAATACAGAAACGGTTACAACCGTTAAATACTATACAATAATGTCCACTACTTAATATTATTTATAACACTCTCCCTTGGACATTATTTGACCACGATCTTGCATCGTTAAAAACATGCTAGAAAAACTCTGTGGGAAAAACCTAGATAATAAAAGAGTACAAGTTACATGAATGGTGTACTCAAATATTTTCATGCCTTGTTAAAAACTTCACTAGGAAAACTTCGTGGAAAAAAACCTAGTTGAAAAAAAGAGTACATGACTCATATATACTCCTGGTTGTCTCATTAAAAACCTTACATTAAGAAAATCCAGTGGGAAAAACTTAGTTAAGGGAAAAGAGTACAACCATA
This sequence comes from Ipomoea batatas, assembly GCA_002525835.2. Classification (NCBI taxonomy): domain Eukaryota; kingdom Viridiplantae; phylum Streptophyta; class Magnoliopsida; order Solanales; family Convolvulaceae; genus Ipomoea; species Ipomoea batatas. The sequence continues at coordinate 19,489,458 of CM008335.1, forward strand.
ACTTTTCTGCGTTTAATCTTCAGGATTTGCAAGAGTTGGTGGTCTTCTGGACCAATAATTTATGTGTATGTTGTTGCTCCTCCTGAAGACAACAACTTTCCTGATTGCCTCGTTAAAAACCTTAACTTAAGAAAACCCGATGGGAAAAACTTAGTTAAAGGAAAAAGAGTACAATCATAAGCCTTCAGGGCATAATCTTCAGGATTTCGGGGTTTGTCTATTTAAGTATTTATTTACAACTTTCCCCCTGTTTATTATATCATACTCATGCCTCGTTAAAAACTACACTAGAAAAATCCAATGGGAAAAATCTAGTGCGGAAAAGAGTACATAGTATATAGGTTGCAAAAGAGTACAGTTGTTGGTCCTTTTAGGACCCAATCTTCAGGATTGATTTAAATAAATGTAGTCCGCATCTCCCCGTGAAGATAACAATCTTCAATTTCTACATTGCTTAAAGTAGAATAACTGATTCAAATGGATCGTAGAGAAGATGATATGACAATCTTCATGATTGTCCCTATAAGTTAACAATGATTCTCGTGACTCATCTGGACTTATGTGGGTTGAATATAGCCAATATTCCTTAACCATACCCACTTAAACCATGCTTTTATTATCCTCCCATAAGGTAGTGAAGATAGAACATGCATAACCAAGTGATCTATGAGAAACACACATTGGTTTATCGCATATCTTTACTAGAGGATATTTGGAGCACTAGGAGTTATAAGTGATTTCATTGTAAGGACATCAGTCATAATACGATCACGGAACTTCTGGTTCTTCCGTAGTGTTCCAATAATAATGAAGTAATAGACTTCAAGTCCCAGAATGTCCTTAGTATCATTTTTGAGTCAAAACGGTTCCTTATTTTCTTCAAGAGATATAACCGTTAGTGTGATAAGTCAATCATACTTATTTATATGAAATGATGCGTTGAAAACATCTTTCTAAAAATATACTGATTGGTGCACATAATTTTTCAAGAAAATACTCGATTTGCAGGTTGAGATAATACTTGGTTTTCCAAGTCCTTTCATTTCTAAAATTTATTTTTAGAGCTAATACCATTAAGCTCTTTACGATGTTTATAACACCATCATATGTTGAGATAAGGATTAGTAGCCTCTCAATAGGTACTAACCGTATATCTTTTTTACATTTTCCTGCTTCAGGAGGAAATTACTCAGTTAATTGCTTTACGATTTAAGTAAAGCCGTTGTACTTCAACAACAAACATGTTGTAATATTTATGTTGAGAATTATAGATCCATCAAGGATTTCTCAAATAAACATATCGTATTTGGTAATTCTATGCTCATTCACAACTCAATAAAGAACACTTATGGTGCATATTATCCCTTCGCAATGAGGGTAATAACTCTATTCGTAATCCTTTAAAGAAGTCATAATGACACATAATTCCTTCTTCAAAAGGATAATTACTCAGTCAATTATGATCTGTGCTAAGGTCATATAAAGATCATACCGTCCAATGACCTTATTTTCATATAGTCACGACGTTTATTAGCTGCATATCAAAGTTTATTCTGCCATTTTATCTTGTATAGCGGAACTTAACGTCATCGTACATGGGAGATTTGATTAAAATTAATCAAGGGTTTCTGCGTGAACCCATGTGCTACAAGCACTCACTATTATACCACATCATCTCTTTTGTAAAAAACACCCATTTGTAACCAACAGGGTTAACATTAAATGGTGTACATTTATCAAGAAAATTTAGCGAGTCGAGTTATGCCTTTACTTGCTCCTTTAAATATTAAATAATGAGGATGCTTCTAGCACCTCACCTGGATCCAGTTTATTTAAATGAGCAATTATATAGGCGTGTGTTGTCGACAACTATATAATTTTCTCCAAAAATCATGACACTTTTAATCAGATCATTGACATTTCCCAAGTATTAAGATCTGATTGTTCCGCATTCCTAGTATTATGTTTGTTTAGTGCACCTTACTAGGGTTTTTGTCTTCTGGGCAAATGTCTTTAGGACATAATTCCTTTTTAGGACAAGAGTGACAATACTTCTTCGCTAGCATTATGTATCAAGATATATATTATTTGGTCCAATTTTGGATATTATATATGGGACCTTGTTACTCTTTTCTGATCAACATGATCAGTGTATATATACGTTATCGGTATATATATTTGGTATATTATTTGCTAATATTGCAAATATATTATCTTCTGAACTTCTAGTTCAGTTTTACTAGTACATGGATTATAATGAAGATCATTCTATTTCATGGGATTTCTCGGCATTTAAATTTGGGTATATCTCCCCCTAATGCCGTGAAATTGATCTTCAGTATGCAGTCAGTGTATCTATTGATTCCTTATCATGGGCTATATGTAAATATATGGAGTTTTATAGCCCATAACGATACGCAAATGGTAGTGATATAGCAATTGGACTGCACACTAAGAATAGGAACACAGAATGGGAAATGTTTACACGTACTAGGTTGATGGGGGATTGATACTGATATGCAGTGAGCTAGATTTGAAAATATATCGAGTATGATGTACCCAAAATCAGCAATAGCTATTTCGATCTTATCACGACATTTTGGCAAACCAAATGATACTCATAAGTATGGCATGATTTCTTAAGAGTGCCAAAATAGTTTTAAGAAAATTAAAGCAATGGATGTCGTATAAGATGATGTGATAATTTGGTTTGACTCAGATGCATGCAACATCGAGAGAAAATATATTTTTAATTTCTTATTCCTCTTCTTATTACTAGAATGATGTTACTGATGATCATTCATATCGGGATGAACTATCACCATTAAGGGATAGTGATCTTCAGCTGTATTAGAGATGAATATATTTTAGAGTTATATTTGGTAGGATAATATTTGGTTAATGATTCTTACTGTATTTATTCATTCCCTTACTGTATATATTCATCAGTTTTTCTATTATCAATAATATCCTAGAATCAATGTTCTCATATGGTATTAAAGCTTTGGTTTTTTTTTTCTTCTTATGGCTGAGAACCATGACAGTGCTGCCGGAGTATCCTCTGAGTGGACTGTGTCTGATGTTGCGATCCCTATTCCTGTTCATTCTAACAATATCATCTCTTCTGCCCACCATTTTATTTCCATCAAATTAACGTCAAGAAATTATCTCTTCTGGAGGACTCAACTAGTGCCATTTTTGAAGGGTCAAAGCTTACTTGGATTTGTTGATGGCACACTGCCATGTCCGACGCCTACGGTGCCGCCGCCGGCGATGTCCACCTCCACTCCGGCGACGCTTACTGCGATTGATCCCTCCGTCACCACCTGGGTTCGCCAAGACCAGGCGATCCTCTCCATGCTGATCTCATCACTTTCTGACGAGGTCATGCATTTGGCCGTTGGCAAAACCAGTTCCCGGCAGGTGTGGCTCGCCGTGGAACAGTCCCTTGGGTCGGCGACACGTGCTCGTACTCTCCGGCTACTGGGGTAGCTTCAAGGTCTGCGGCAAGGTGATGAATCCGTGGCGGACTACCTCGGTCGTGCGCAGGTGCTCGTGGAGGACCTGGCGTTGGCTGGCCGGGAGGTGACTCTTGATGATCAGAATCTATACATTTTCCGAGGGCTTCACGCAGAGTATCGTCCGCTCGTGGCCACGTTGACGGCGAGGCAGGAACCAGTTACACTTGCTGACCTGTCCGATTTCCTAGTGGCGAATGAATTTATCTGCGGAGATGAGTATGACGCAGGTGGTGCGCAGGTGACTCCGGCGGTCATGGTGGCTCAACGTGGGCGTGGCAGAGGAGGTCGAGGTGGCGGTTTCGTGCGTGGCGGTGGTCACGGGCGCTGGCAGCGCGGTGGTCGTGGTCGTCGGTCTCCACCGCGGTGTAAGATTTGCAGGAATATTGGTCATACCGCCGTTGCATGCTACCAGCGTTATGCTGGTTCTGGACCTCAGGCACACATTGCCTATTCTGCTCAGGATGCTTCTTCTACAGTTGGGTCGCATAATTGGTTCCCAGATACTGGGGCAACCAATCACGCTACTCCTGATCCTGGGGTGATGTCCACTGCTGATAATTATACTGGTCCTAACGTCTTACGCGTCGGGAATGGTACAGGTTTGCCAATTTATAGTGTTGGTCATGCATCTATTTATACTCCTAGTCGTTCGTTTAAACTATCTATTGTGTTACATGTTCCAAAGTTGTCTGCCTCATTATTATCTGTCCAACATTTTGCGTGTGATAATCATGTCTTCTTTGAATTTCATCCTACCTATTTTTTGTGAAGGATCTCGTCACCAAAGAGGTTCTATTCAAGGGGATAGGTTCTGATGGTCTCTACTCTCTTCTAGTGTCCAAGTCCGGTCCTGCTGCGTTACTGTCCGCGCGGGCCACTCATTTAGTTTGGCACAACAGGCTAGGTCACTCGCATCAGCGAGTTCTTGGTTAGATACTAAAGTCATGTCCAACTTCCAATTCTAGTATTAGTGAGTCTTTATGTTCTACTTGTCAATTAGGGAAGTCGGCTCGTTTTCCGCTTCCTCGTGTTAGTTCATCTAGTTCACATGTTCTTGAAATTTTGTACTCGGACATTTGGGGCCCTGCACCTTTATTATCTAGTAATGGTTCGCGTTGCTTCGTTATTTTTATTGATGACTATTCTCGCTTTACGTGCTTTTATCCTCTACGTCAAAAGTCTGATATATATGCTGTTTTTGAACGTTTCCGTACTATGGTAGAGCGTCTTTTTTCGTGCAAAATTAAATCTATTCAAACTAATTTTGGAGGTGAATACCAAAAGTTGCATAATTGCTTTGTTCAGTTGGGAATTGTCCATCGTCGTTCCTGTGCCTACACCCATGAGCAAAATGGGCGTGTGGAGCGTAGGCACAATCACATCGTTGAGACGGGTCTTGCCTTGATGGCTCAAACTTCGGTCTCGTCTCGTTTCTGGGAGTTTGCATTTGAAACTGCGGTATACCTAATTATTAAAATTCCTACTCTTGTCCTTGGTCATGTCAGTCCACATTTTAAAGTTCATCGGTCTCCCCCGTCATACACTCTCCTTAAAGTTTTCGATTGTCTTTGTTATCCATACTTGCGTCCTTACCATCGGCACAAGATGGATTTTCGGTCGGTTCCCTGTGTGTTTTTAGGGTACCCTGAGTCCTTCCGTGGTTATAGGTGCATGGATCTCAACACTAACCGAATTTTTGTGTGTAGACATGTGCGTTTTGATGAGTAGAATTTTCCTTTTGCGCGCCCCGCACTCAGTGGTTTGGTATCGGCTGTTAGAAGTATGCCTTGGGGTGCGGTTGGTTTTCCTCGGTCTGTGGCATCCTCTGTTCCACCACCGGTGCTGAGTGTTCCGGCCAGTGCTCCCGGCCAACTTGTTGTTGTGCGTCACACTCGTTGGCGTGTACGTGGTCTTCCTCGCTCGTACTCAATGACGCTAGGGTCTCAAAGGTCGGCTGATATGCATGCCTTGGTGTCTCTGGTCACTCCTCCGGATCCTACCAGTTCCAAACCATAGTGTTTCTCTTAGGCTGTTCGACATAGTGAGTGGCGGGAGGCCATGGATGCTGAGTTTAATGCCTTTCTGCAGAATCAGACCTGAAGGCTTGTTCCTCCTCCTGCTGGTGTTAATGTGGTTGGTTGTAAATGGGTTTTTCGTGTGAAACGGAAGGCTGATGGTTCGGTAGAGCGCTACAAGGCCCGTCTCGTGGCGAAAGGCTAGAATCAAGTGCAGGGTCAGGACTTCTTTGAAACTTTTAGTCTAGTTGTCAAGCCAACCACCATGCGTTTATTGCTATCTTTAGCTTATTCTCAGGGTTGGGTGATCCGGCAACTGGATATCCATAATGCGTTTCTTAATGGCCGGTTAGCTGAAACTGTCTATATGCGTCAACCTCCGGGTTACGAAAATAAGGAGCACCCAGATTTTCTCTGTTTGTTACAACGCTCGTTGTATGGTCTCAAGCAGGCTCCTCGTGCGTAGTTCACTCGTTTGCACGAGTTCTTGGTGTCTGCTGGTTTTCAACCGTAAAAAACTGATGTATCTTTGTTTGTGTATTCGGCTAGTGGTACCACTGTTTATCTTCTGGTCTACGTCGATGATATTCTCATTATGGGAAGTGACTTGGTGTGCATTTCAGGCTTAGTTCGACGACTGTCTTCAGTGTTCAAGGTGCGTGATATGGGCGGTCCCTCATTTTTTCTGGGTATTGAAACTATTGTCATTGGTGATGGTGTGCTTCTTTCTCAGCGTCGGTTTATGAGTGACATTCTGAAACGAGCAGGTATGGTGGACTGTAAGGCTGTTGTTACACCACTCTCGACCACTCAGTCGGATGTTGATCATGTTGAGCCTTATGCTGATCCATCGCAATACAGGAGTCTTGCTGGGGCTTTGTAGTATTTGACAGTAACTCGCCCGGATTTGTCTTATGCGGTTAATAGGCTCTGCCAACATATGCACTCCCCGGCTATGTCTCATTGGGCTATGTTAAAGCGGGTCCTTCGGTATGTTAAGGGCACCATACACTATAGCTTATCTCTACGCAAGTGTCCTTCAGATGCTTTGCATGCTTTCAGTGACTCTGATTGGGCTGGATCTCCTGAGGATCGCAAGTCCACTAGTGGCTATGCAGTTTATCTCGGTTCGAACTTGATTTCTTGGTCTTGTCGAAAGCAGAAGACTGTGGCTCGTTCCTCTAAGGAGGCTGAATACAAAGCTTTGGCGGATGTCTCGGCTGAAGTTACGTGGCTTGTGTCGTTGATGCGTGAGTTGGGTTTGCCTGTTACGTCTTCTCCTAGGCTGTGGTGTGATAATCTCGGTGCTACCTATCTTTGCGCTAATCCTGTTTTTCACGCCCGCACGAAACATGTTGAAATCGACTATCATTTTGTTCGTGACAAAGTGGTAAAGGGGGAGTTCCAGGTTCATTTTATCTCCACGAAGTATCAATTAGCGGACATTTTCACTAAACCTTTACCTGGGCCGCGTTTCACTTGGTTACGTGACAAGCTCAATGTTGTTAGTCACCCCACTTGAGCTTGAGGGGGAGTATTAGAGATGAATATATTTTAGTGTTATATTTGGTAGGATAATATTTGGTTAATGATTCTTACTGTATTTATTCATTCCCTTACTGTATATATTCATCAGTTTTCCTATTATCAATAATATCCTAGAATCAACGTTCTCATCAGCTAAACATAGATCATGCATCCGTTCAAGATATTTGCAACAGAATTACTATTGTAATTTATAGAGGAATAACCTATCACTTCTGGGATAAATATAAGTTTGGGGTTATGATAAGATATTTTCACGCATTGTGGTTTGACATAATGTCACTTTAAACTGGTAGAGTAAAAGTGAGGTTCTACCAGAGCTCACAAAAAGGAACCTTATCAATAATGGCAAAAAGAATTTGTAGAGGTTTGTATATAAAGATTATACCAAAAGGAACATCACTAAAACGATGTTGAATAAAAAGTAGGTTATCAGTATTACCAACAAGAGCATTTGCTTCAGGCAAGCTACTTGGTTGGATTCAACATTGTGATGTTTATTTATGTTTCAACAAATGCTTCGGGATGTGGCACACACGAGAGTAGTACCTTTTACACCCACATTTGAAGCATTCATGTTGTTGGGCCAGAGTTATGTATGAATCTGGTTATCCTCAATAAGTTGGATCATTGTGCTTTTATTCTGGTTGTGGGAGTGTATTATTGCCACCGTGAACTATTATTCATATCATGACCTTTTTCTCATCCCCTTTTGACGTTACATGTCAAGGCAACATTATGTGTGCTTCGAGCACTAGTGCATGGTTAGCTAGATATGCATTATGAAGTTTCAGCTTTACTCCTAGCAAGGGGGGAATTAAAAGAGGGCAAGGTCTTATTAAACAAATTTGTGATAGAAACATCCTTCTTGCACAATGTACGTATGTGACATGAAAAGCATTTCAGTCAATTGTGCTTTAGAAAGGACCAGTTGATATTTGCAAAAAAAAAAAAACGCAGAGTGGAAACGCGATCCACAGAGACAAGCGAACGGTTCACGAACGGTTTGCATCTCGCATCTCGGTTGCGAACGGTTTGCATCTCGCATCTCCATTCGCAGGCCGCCACGATGCCATAGCCATCGCAAAACATGGCCGCTGCCAGCGCCATTAACACAGATCGGAAAAAACACAGATCGGAGAAAAAATATGGGGGCGGACGACAAGAAAAGGTTTTGAAAATCTTCCTTTCTTTTATTTTTTGAGAATTTTTTTTCGAAGAATGTTGGGTTTTTTCTAAGTTTTGTTCCGAAAAATTGCTGATTTTTTCTGATTTTTGGAAAAAAAAAACTGGGTTGTTTTTTTTTTTGAGAAAAAAATCCAAATGATTGTGAGCATAAATATAATATGTGCAGTCCAACTATAAGCTTAGGCTTTTAGTTGAGATGGAGCACATGCTTTAATTTGGTATCAGAGCCATGCAAAAGGTCATGGGTTCGAATCTTCGCGTCACCCTCAAAAAGAGACTTCCACGTGTTGCGCTCGGAAATCCACCGCACACGTTGAGGGGGCGTGTGAGCGTAAATATAATATGTGCAGTCCAACTATCAGCTTAGGCTTTTAGTTGAGATGGAGCACATGCTTTAATTATGATATATAAAATCGGAAAAAAGCATATGAATCACAATGTACCTATTTGAAGATGTTATACTTGTATCACTTTCTGTAGTGAACTTCATCAACAATACTATTATACATATCTTGTTAAATTGCTAACATTATATTACTCAAGATAAGCTATAATTTTCAACGTATGCTGGATATTGAACAAAATAAGGCATATTTGAAATCATGCAATTAGATACCGTGCTTATGCGATTTTAGGCATAATAAAAACTTATAACTTATAAAATTACCGTTAACCAGGTGTACTGAGCGTGCTGATAACGTGTTGGAATAGATTTGTGCCCGTTGGCCATTAGCTCCTAACCGATGAACAAGGTAAAGAGAAAAGAGATAGAGAGACAACAAGGGAAAAATAGGGAGAAGAGTGTTTCATTTCATTCACCATGTATATGTTACAAGGGACATATATATAATCTATATCTATACTATATATAAAAGCAATATCCTCCTACAAAACTTTCCCGCCCAAATGTAGGGATATTTTAGTAATATGGTAATTATTAATTATTAATATAGAATAATAATATTAATGGTAATCATAATTGTAATGGTAATAAATGGTAATGGTAATCGTAATCATAATCATAATAGGTATTGTTATTGTTATTAGTAATTGGTAATTATTATTATTATTATGCTAGAAATAGAAATTATGATTGGTGATTGGTAATTGGTAATAAATAGGTGTAATTGTAAACAAATAGGTATTAGAATATAATATATATGGAATTCAAATATGTATGGAATATATAATATAATGGAGGTTTTCCATTCATATATAATAGCTCTGCTTCTCTCTCTTTATGGCTACAAATACAAGAAGAAACTCAGTCAACCACCACCACCACCAATTTCCATCTCTCTTAGTTCTGTTGTTTTTCGTTTGTAAAAGCATCAATGTACATAAGAAGAATCACCATTCTCCATAGAAGTGTAACATATTTACTATTTTTTTTAACTGTTCTTATCTTATCTTCTTCTTTTTTTTTGATTTTTTTTGTTACATTCATTGCAGGTTCTTATATTTTGCAATCACAAGCTCTGGGGTTAATTGTTAGTAGCTTCAATTGCTGAAAGGTAAGCTAATTTGTCAAATAACTACAACTTTTATTCTAAGTATTAACTCGTCTTTTTTTAATTGATTTTTTAAACTATTCTTTTATATTTGAAATCATATATTTCCAATCCTCTTGATCCTTTAATTACAAATTCAGATATTTGGAGCCTAAAAGCAATGTGATGCAAAGGATAGTGGATCTGTTTAGGGATGTGAAAGTTGAGAAGCAATTAATAATATATTTTCCTGTTGAAATTATAGACATGTATGTTTTTGGGCATTAAAGATTTAAAGTTTTAAGTTTGTGTGATTTATTTAAATCTTAACATTTCATAGTTTTACATTAATTTGAATATGCAGTTGTTTTATTAGTTTATTTATACCATGTTCAGAGGTAAAGTTATAGTTCAAAAAGAAAGAATATTAAAAAATAATTAACTGAAAATTTAACGACACGAAATTTAGGCCATTTGAATAAGTAAATTAATATTAATATTTGATTGGAAATTGAACGAAAAAGGAAATGAATTTATTTCGACAATTAAATTATTATAATTATATTAATATTTATGAAGGAAAAAGAAAATGAATATATTAATATTTCATTGGAAATATAATTGGCAATTATATTTTTATAATTATATTACTTATTAATTATATGGAAATGAATATTAAAATCTTTTTTATGAATGAAAAAGGAAATAAATATTACACACGGAATCTGTTATTAATATTATGTTACTAATGTTACTAATTGGCACAGAAATCAGGTCAAATGGAAAAGGAGATTAATAATAAAAATTCACTATAAATATAACATAGTTTTCCCTATGCAAAAATTAGTAACAACCAAATGAAATATTATGAAAAAATTATGAAGGAAAAAGAAATGGAAATGAATATTTATTCCTTTTATGAAGGATAAAGGAAATGAATATATACATATTTCACTGGATATATAATCGAAAATTATATTATAATTATAATTATATTAATTATTAAGAAGGAAAAACAAAATGAATTTATTAATATTTCACTGAAAATATATTCAACAATTATATTTTTATATTTATATTACTTTTTAATCATATGGAAATTAATATTAAAGTTTATGAACGAAAAGGAAATAAATATTACACATGAATCTGTTATTAATATTTTCTTACTAATTGACAAGGAATCAGGCCAATTAATTGACAATTATCATAAAAAAAGAATGGAAAGCAAAATTAATTCTTTTGATGAAGGAAAAATGAAATGAATATACTCAAAATAAAATGGAATATTATGAAAAATGAAATGAATATATTAATATTTCACTGGAAATATAATACAATTTTTCCCTATGAAAAAATTAGTAACCACCAAATGAATGATTAGGAAAAAATTATAAGGAAAAAGAAATGTAAAATAATATTAATTCTTTTTATGATGGAAAAATGAAACGAATATATTCAAAAGGAAATGAAATATTATGAAAAACGAAATTAACATATTAATATTTTACCGGAAATATAACACATCTTTCTGTACGAACAAATTAGTAACCACCAAATAAAATATTAGGAAAAAAATAGGAAGGAAAAAAGAATGGAAATGAATATTAACTTTTTTATGAAGAAAAATGGAAACGAATATATTTATAAGGAAATGAAATATTAGGAAAAACGAAATCAATATATTAATATTTCAATGGAAATATACACAACTTTCCATATGAAAAAATTAGTAACCAACAAATGAAATATTAGGAAAAAATTATGAAGAAAACGGAATGGAAATCAATATTAATTCTTTTTTATGAAGGAAAAATGAAATGAATATATTTAAAAGGAAATGAAATATTAGAAAAAACGAAATGAATATATTAATATTTCACTATAAATATAGCATAGTTTTCCCTACAAAAGAATTAGTAACCAACAAATGAAATATTAGGAAAAAACTTATGAAGGAAAAAAGAATGACAATCAATAATTCTTTTTATAAATGAAAAAGGAAATTAAAATATTAAGAAAAATGAAATGAATATATTAATATTTCATTGGAAATATAATCGACAATTATATTATTATAATTATATGAATTAAATATTAATTAATTAATTATATTAATTATTAATTATAAATACTACTCCATAATAATTAATATTTATTAACTAGAAGGTTGAGCAATCCTCTCACCAACTTTAGATGTCGTTGATCAAATTAATTAGTACACGTGTGACCTGAAAACTGCAGAAGGTCGAACATATTTAATATATAATAGTAATTTTTTCACTAATCAAATATATTCTGATTCATAAGAAATAAATGTACATATTCAATATTAGATTTTTTAAAATAATTTTCTCTTTAATTTTATTATCTAAATAAATAAAAAAAAATTTATCCGTGAATCGCACGGGTAATTGGACAATTATTTGCTCTAATTCAAGCAAAGAAAATATTAGAAAACATAATCAATCCAACCAATTTCATCAATTGCGCTATATAATATTCGATGTTATAATTTATATAATTTTATATCGATCGAAATATTCTTGAAATATTATAACAAGTTTATTCCGTGCAACGCACGGGCGAAAATACTAGTACAAACAATAACGGAAATACATAATGGATACATAAATACAGAAACGGTTACAACCGTTATACACTATACAATAATGTCCACTACTTAATATTATTTATAACATTGAATATATTATTCGAAAATCAGAATTATTAAGTCATGCAAATAAAACAATAAAGAATAATTGTGAATATTTAGTAATTTTAATTACCTGTTATGAAAATTGAAGAACTTGAGTGATCTAGAATAATTGAAGAATTATGTCGAGTTGAATCTGTCATCTACTCTTTGCATCAATTGCGTATTTGCGTGCTACTGCTACCTGCTGAGATTTGCGTAATTAATATTGCATCTCTGTTGCCTGCTAATTGATGTTTGCGTCAACAATTAGAAAATTACCTAATACCTAGATACCTACTTAGAAGGCTAACTGTGAGATTTTTGTAAATATAAGTTGTGTACTGTACTAATATTGGTAATGGAAGGATTGAAAGCTAAGGTACTAAATCACTACTAATAGCAAATTAGGCATTGGTAATGAAAAGATTAAAGCTACGGTACTAAATCACTACTAATAGACAATTAGGGAATTAGCCATAGGGTTGCGCACTTGCGCTGAATTAAGGAAAAAAGCTGCGTAATGCTTAATGCGAAAGACGCTTATATACTGTATATACCTGGGCCCTGTGCAAAGGCCTTGGGCAGACATGCCTAGGGCCGGCCTTGTGATACATTTTCAAATAGAATAAAGACTTAATTTGCATTCATATTTCTCTACAAAATATATTATACTTTTGATTCATGTTGCT
>CM008335.1:19592935-19609396 GCA_002525835.2 Ipomoea batatas
GGTGGTGGTTCTCGGCCTCCCCTTCCTCCCCGGCGAGCCCTCTCCTCCGACGGCAGTCTCGGCAAGTCCGTCTGGCAGCGACAGCATAGAACACGTAGGTAAGGTTCATTTGAGATAATGGGGTTTAATTAGGATTATGGAAGTAATTAATAGTTGGTTATGCTGATTAATGATAGTAATTAGGGCTATGATAATAATTAAATGGTGAGAAATGATCAGTACATTGATTACGAAATGTTGAGGTGCTGATGTGTGGAGGAGCAGGAATTATTAATAAATGATGATGTTTGGATTAGGCTCATAATGAAGGTAATTTTGTCTCTAATTCTCATGTTAATGCTGTCTTAAATACACACAGTACATGGATATTAGATTCAGGAGCTACAGACCACATCACATGCTCCCTAGATTACTTTGAAACATATCATAGAATTCAAGGCTTATCTGTGAAATTACCTAATGAAGAAGCAGTGAAAGTTACCTGCATAGGTCAAATCAGACTTGACAAGAACATATTACTCCAAAATGTGTTATACATACCAGCTTTTTCTTTCAATATTGTATCTGCCAGTAGATTGACTAAACAATCAGGCTGTGAATTGGTTTTGGGGGCTGACCATTGTGATATTCAGGGACCTCTTGGGAAGGTGGTTGGTTTTGCTAAGGAAAGGAATGGACTATACCTAATCAGTGATCCCCCTGGGAGGATTAATGGTCCTGCTATCAAGATGAGAATTCAAGAAGCTAAGCAGATAAGAACATTAGTATTTCATGTAATAGTTTGACAATAGAACTATGGCACAACATGCTAGGACATTACCCTATTGTCAAAATACCTTCTTTGAATGGAATAAAATTGGCTCCTATCAATAAACACTTTGATTTTGTATGTGATACTTGCCATTTTGCTAAACATAAGAGGTCTACATTTCCAATTAGCACTTCAAGAGCTGAAAACTGTTTTGACTTGATCCATATGGATGTTTGGGGTCCTCTTGCTGTGGCATCCCTCAAGGGAGAACACTACTTTTTAACCATTGTTGATGATTACAGTAGATTTACATGGTTACATTTAATGAGAAACAAATCTGAAGTCAAAACCATATTTCAGACCTTCTACAATTATGTGTGTACTCAGTTTGCAGCAACAATTAAAACAGTAAGAACAGACAATGGGAGTGAGTTTCTAATGAATACCTTCTTCAATGAAAAGGGAATTGTTCATCAAAAGTCTTGTGTTTACACACCCCAGCAGAATGGGGTGGCAGAAAGAAAGCACCAGCATATTTTAAATGTGGCTAGGGCCTTGAAATTCCAATCTGGATTGTCTGAAAAATTCTGGGGCCACTGTGTGTTACATGCAATTTACCTTATCAAAAGGCCTCCCACTGATGTGAATAATGGACACACTCCCTTTGAGTTGTTAACTGGGAAAAGTGTAGATTATCATCAATTCAAATCTTTTGGCTGTCTGGTTTTTGAAGCAACTATTTCACAAGGAAGAAGCAAAATGCAATCAAGGGCAAGGAAATGCATTTTTTGGGACTCTCAGCCAATGTGAAAGGATATATCTTATATGATCTCACTGACAAAATTGTTTTTGTGTCTAGGGATGTCAAATTTCATGAACAGGTTTATCCCTTTAAAGATAAGGAGTTAGGATTCACAGCAGAATCCAATGGGGCTGGAATGATCAATCATTCACTTCCCTTGATTCCAACCTCTGATTTATTGAAGCAGAACCTATGTTGAAAGCTACATCTGTCAGTCCTGTAGCCATGATGGATAATGATCACAGCAGAAACTCTGATAGAGGTGATCATGATGATTATACTCACACTGAAGTCAGGGAGGAAATGGACAGTCAAATTCTCAATGATACAACAAATAATACTAGCCCACCACAGAGTCATAATGAACAGTCACAGCCTAAAAGATCAACAAGAATGAGGAATATCCCTCCTAGACTTCAAGACTACTACTGCCAGTCTTTAATGGGAAACAAAACAACCATGAGAACCTCTCCTCATCCCATAGACAAATTCATCTCAAATAGCAGTTTGACACCCAACCATAGAGCTTATGTCTCATCCATTACCTCCACACAAGAACCACAGTCATCTCATGAAGCAGTACAGAGTGAGGATTGGAGAAAAGCTATGCAACTTGAAATTGAAGCCTTGGTCCAAAACAATACATGGACTTTAGCAGATCTACCTTCAGGAAAATCCCCAATTGGTTGTAAATGGGTTTACAAAGTAAAACACAAGGCAGATGGGTCAGTGGAAAGGTATAAAGCTAGGCTAGTTGCCAAAGGGTATACTCAACAGATGGGAGTGGATTACACTGAGACATTCTCCCCTGTTGCCAGGATGACCACTATTAAAACATTTCTAGCTGTAGGCAGTAGCTAAGGGTTGGGATGTTCAACAGCTTGACGTCAACAATGCTTTTTTACATGGAGACTTGGAGAAAGAAGTTTATATGGTTCTACCTCTAAGGTTCAAGAGTGATAAGCCTAATCACGTCTGCAAACTGCTAAGATCTCTCTATGGTCTGAAACAAGCCAGCAGGCAATGGAATGCTAAATTGACTACAGCCCTACAGAATTATGGTTTTCAACAGTCCACAGCTGACCCCTCCCTATTCACCAAAGTCTCACACAATTCATTTCTTGCTCTATTGGTATATGTGGATGATATATTGGTGGCTAGGATAGATCAAGCTTAGATCAAACAATTAAAACAATTGATGGATGACTCTTTCAAAATAAAAGATCTTGGGCAGCTACACTATTTCTTGGGAATTGAAGCATTCAGAAATCCTAGTGGTATTAATCTGTGTCAAAGGAAGTATACCCTAGAGATTCTAAAAGAGAATGGTTTTTTGGAGGCCAAACCTGCCAAAACACCATGTAACACAGGGCAGAAGCTTACCATCAGTGATGGAACATTGCTTGATAACCCTGAAGTGTATAGAAGATTAGTTGGCAAGTTGTTGTACCTAACTAATACTAGACCTAATATCTGCTATGATGTTCAACAGTTGAGTCAGTTTGTGGATAAACCAAGGGATACACATTTAACTGCTGCTCATAGGGTATTAAGATACCTCAAGGGTTCACCTGGAAAATGAATGTTTTATGCTTCAAATTCTCATATTAAACTACAGGGCTTTTCTGACTCAGACTGGGCTACCTGTTCAGGCAGTAGGAAGTCCTTAACAGGTTAATGCATATACCTTGGTGATTCCCTCATTTCTTGGAAGACTAAGAAGCAAGCTATTATCTCAAGATCATCATCAGAAGCAGAATACAGGGCTTTGGCCTCCACTGTTTGTGAAATTCAATAGCTGTTGTATTTACTCTCAGATTTGAAAGTAGACAACAATAATCCCACTGCTGTTTTTTGTGACAATAACTCAGCCATTGCAATAGGAGAGAACCATGTGTTTCATAAACGAACTAAACACATTGTGATAGACTGCCATGTTGTTAGACAAAAGGTTCATACAGGTGTGATCAAACTGTTAGGCATTCCTTCTCATAAGCAGATTGCTGATGGATTTACCAAGGCATTGTCCAAGCAGTTGTTTGATGTTTTCTATGCTAAGTTGGGCCTTCAGGGTCTTCCCGCCCCCCGTTATGGGGGGGGGGGGGTGATGAAGTGATCAACCAAGCAAGATATAAAATAACTACAAGGGCTTTCTTGTACTTTACTTTCTGGCAGTTATAACTGCCCAACAGTAGCAGATATATAGGACCTCTGTACACCTTCTTGCAGTATCAATAACACAAATGATTTCACCTTCAGCTCTCTTTCTAGTTTACCATTGCTTCCTATATTCATTGCTAGTATAGCTATTTCATCAATGATGATTATGTTGATTGTTGATCATGGATTAATGGTTGGACTAAGGCTGCGCTAATGGCGATTAAAAGATGAGCATGGGTTATAATAATGATTGGATGACAATGTTATGGTCAGTTAGTGACGATATGATAATAGGACTAAGTATTGGGTAACAATAGTATGGGTGTTGTTGGTGAAGAAATTATTAATTAAGAAGATGATGTTATGGTAATGCTTTAGGATAATGAAGATTAGTTATGAATAATGTTGGAGATTTTCAATTATAAGTGTTGAATAAATTATGAGTAGTTAGTAATGTTGATTTTGGAATGATGGTGAAGTGCTTGAACTTTAATTAGTTGATTATTATTAATGATGTGGTTGATTATGGGTTAATAGAGATGTTATAGTAATATGATGGGATGAGGATTATTAATTAATGATGATAGATTATGAGCTAATGGGTAATTATTGGATTAATGATGTAATTTATTAATTATGGATGGAATTAATGAATTATTAGTGTTGATTAAGGAAATTTTCTATGGATTAATTGCTAATGATGATGGTGATTATGAGTTAGTAATGATGATTAGAATGATTATGCAAATCAAGATGATGTTTAATTATTAGTGATAAATGGTGAAGGTTGAATGATGATGCTATGATTTAAGTATATTGGATTAAAAATAATAATCTCTATCTCTATCTATATAAAAGCAAAATGAAGAGAGCCAAAATCTTCCTACCCAAACACTACGACGTTGTTTCACGTATACAAGTAATGGGTTTAAATAACGTGTATTCTCAGCATTTTCTAAGAAATCAGATTTCAAAATTGGGGTATTGATATTTTTAGCAGTTAGTTTTAATTTATGAACCAATCATATTTTACTTTTTTTAAAACTTATTTTTTTCGTCTTCCCATACAAAAATTACTTTTTAAATTATGGTCATAATATCTGTAGTCGTATTTACCCAAACGATGTAATTAAATGCACCCTATAGATTGTCGACCTTTCGTTGCCAAACGAAAGATCATCAACCTTAACAAAAGTCCTATATATACATGATTTCTTATACATGTAGAACACTACCAAATTTCAAACACTTCAAATTTAAAATCGCTACTTAATTCCAGCCATGATGTTCATTCTTGCTAGAGATATATCGCCAATGAACACTAAGAGTGCTCTACGTGTTCGCGTGGTTAGGGCGTACGACATTCCTGAAAGAAATGCTTCATCAATACTCAAATCTAAAGAGTTGGTATTTCATGACCAAGAGGTAAGTTTGAATAAGTATTTACATTTTTGAAATCACATGTATATAATTATTATCGATGTGAAATCATTTTACCTACTACAAGGCACCTTCCTCCAACCACACATACCAAAAGAACATGTTGAACAGTTTAAAGATGTCTTTACGGAAGGACCACTCATATTTCGTATAAATGGTCAAAATTGCCATTGTATTGGAAGTTTATTACCAACAAATGGTCTTCAACCAAAGTTTGCACAACTTTTATATTCATGATACGGAAAATGAAATTCAAAATCGTATCAACTCTGTTAGGTATAATATTTATAAATAACTTCATTTTCTTTTCTCATTTAATGATATATTGCAACAATAATTCACTAACGATTCAGCTTTTATTTCTTATAGGGCTGACAACGATAAAATGAATCTACATGTTGAAGTAGTTAATGACATTAAGGATGTTTTGGATCATTATAATGTTTTGGTTAAGTCATTCGGTATGACGATGTCATTTATTCATTCCAATCCACAAGGTGAAATTAAAATGAGGTTAATTGGTAAAAGGAGTACAGATGCAAGAACATATTCATTACCAACTGCTTCAGAAGTGGCATATCTCATTGTTGGAGACCTAGACCCTAACATGGGTGAACGCGACATTTTGGTAGAGAGTAGATTTAGAGTACTAAAACAAATAATTAAATTAAACCCAACATATTTGTCATTGCAATATCCTATTTTATTCCCATATGATGAAGATGGGTTTAGGGAGGATATACTTTTCTCAAGAAATGTTATTGCACATAATTTCGCAAGAAAGAATGTTTCACAAATGGAGTATTTTGTTTTCCGTATCCATGAAAGGTTGGATGAGATCTTAACTTTAATGTATGTTAGGAGGCTATTCTAACAATTCTTAGTTGATGCGTACACGATGGTAGAATCTTCTAGACTTATTTACATAAGGTCAAACCAAAAAGTTTTGAGATGTGAGGCATATAAAGAACTTTGCGATGTCTTGGCGCGAGGTGAAGTTGAACCTAGCTCCCAAGGGAAAAGAATAATATTATTCTCAAGTTTTATAGGCGGAGCACGGTACATGATACAAAACTATCAAGATGCCATGACTATTTGTCGATTTATTGGTTATCCAAACCTTTTCATTACATTTACATGTAATCTTAAATGGCCTGAGATCCAACGATTTGTTGAAAAAAAAAAAAAGAACTTGAAAGTTGAAGATCGACCAGACATCGTGTGTCGTGTTTTCAAAATGAAATTGGATTCTTTGATAAAAGAGTTTTAAAAAAATGGAAAATTTTTTGTCTCGTGAAGTTTTATAAATATATATTTTTTCATGAATACTATATTTCTTAATGAACTCTAATTATTCTAATTTGTTGTACAGTTATATATACAATAGAGTTTCAAAAACCAGGGTTGCTGCATACTCACATATTACTATTCCTATAAAGAAAACAAGAGTTATCCAATCCGTCTTTCTTGGACTCAATAATTTCAGCTGAAACCCAGATAAACATAAAGACATAGAATATTACAAAGCAGTTGAAGAATTCATGGTCCATGGTCTGTGCGTTCAAGCAAAGAGGAATTCACCATGCATGGTAAATAACAAGTGTTCAAAGCATTTTCCCAAAAGAATCATTAATGCATCCCAATTTGACCAAGATGGATATCCGTTGTACTGGTGAAGGGATGATGGTAAAACAGGTAAGAAAAATGGAATAGAGTTGGATAACCGTTATATTGTTTCACATGATCGGTATCTATTCTTGAGGTTCAAAGCCCATTGCAATGTGGAGTGGTATAACCAGTCACGGTCAATAAAATACTTATTCAAGTATGTTAACAAAGGTAATGACCAGGTTACTACCGAATTTTATAAAACCACAACTGATGATACCAGTAAGGAATTGGTAGATGAGATTAGCATATATTATGACTGCCGGTACATTTCAGCTCGCGAGGCAACGTGATGCTTATTAAGTTTCGAAGTTCAATATAGAACACCACAAGTTGAGAGGTTGAGTTTTCACCTTCCTGATTGCCAGTCAGTGGTTTTCCAAGATGATGATAACATTGGCCATGTTTTAAATAGAGAGACTGTTGCATATAAAGTATGTTTAACGGGTGGTTTATAGTAAACACAAAGTACCTAAAAGCAAAGATGCTAACTTACATTGAGATGCCTACGAAATTTGTATGGAAAAAGGACATTCGTGAGTGGAAACCAAGAAAAAAGGGTTTCTCAATGGGTCGTATCTTCTATGTCCCACCATCATCAGGCGAAATATATTATTTAAGGTGCTTATTGAAAATAGTTCGTGGTCCTACAAGTTTTAAAGATATTAGGA
Source organism: Ipomoea batatas (assembly GCA_002525835.2). NCBI lineage: Eukaryota > Viridiplantae > Streptophyta > Magnoliopsida > Solanales > Convolvulaceae > Ipomoea > Ipomoea batatas. The sequence goes on from CM008335.1 coordinate 19,600,428, forward strand.
CTTTGAACTGTGTTGAGTACATGACCTTTCGGGATGCTTGTTATGCTCATGGTTTATTAGATGATGATAAAGAGTACATTGATGTTATAAATGAAGCCAGCTATTGGTTGACAGCTCATTCAATGAGGAAGCTCTTTGTGGTGCTATTGACATCAAGTTTTATAATTAGACCGAAAAATGTTTGAAATGTGGTTTGGGAACATTTGTGTGAGGATGTTCAACATAATCAAAGAAGAATCTTACAACAACTGGGTAAAAATTCAAATATATTCTCTTCAACCGTTAATTAATGTTCATGTTATATTATATAAAAATTCTATTGTTATTTTAACAGATTCGGTACTAACAAATGAAGAGAAGAAAAACATGTGCTTGATTGAGTTGGAAAAGGTTTTGGAATTACAAAATAAGTCTTTAAAAGACTTCCCACAAATGCCTATTCCAAACATGGGTAACTCGAGATTGGTTAGTAACATATTGCTTTTTGAGGAGTTATCTTATGATTGCGATGCCTTAAAACGAGAAGCGGAGGATTTGTCTTCTAAACTAACTGATGAGCAAAGAGTTATATACAATACAGCGCTTGAAGACATTTCATGTAATCTAGGTGGTTTATTTTTTGTTTATGGCTATGGTGGGACTGGAAAAACTTTTTTATGGAGAGCGTTAGTTGTCATCTACATTGTGCTCTAAAAGGCAGATTGTTTTAAATGTTGCATCAAGTGGCATAGCTTCTTTGTTGCTACCAGGTGGACGAACTGGTCACTCAAGATTTGCAATACCAATTGCAATCAATGAAGACTCAATATGTAACATTAAACAAGGTAGCCATTTAGCATAATTGTTGATAAAGATCAACTTAATTATTTGGGATGAAGCACCCATGATGCACAAACACAGCTTTGAAGCCTTAGATCGAACTATGAGAGATTTGTAGCGATTTGTTGACCCAAATAGTTCGTCAAAGACATTTGGTGGAAAAACAGTGGTACTAGGTGGGGATTTCAGGCAGATACTGCCAGTTGTGCCTAAGGGTACAAGACAAGATATTGTATCTGCTTCAGTTAATTCATCTTATATGTGGAATAGTTGCAAAGTTTTAAAGCTTACAAAAAACCTCCGCATAAACACGGCTACGCATGAGGTTGATAAACAAAAGGTAGAAGATTTTGCTAATTGGATTGCTGATATTGGAGATGGAAAGACTGGTGGACCAAATGATGGATATGCAGAAGTGGAAATCCCAAAAAAACATGCTTCTACCCTCTGATGGGGATCATATTTCAACAATTGTGAAAAGCACATTTCTGATGTTTGTTAATGGGAATTCTAATCATGCTTTTTGGAAGGTCGTGCTATACTAGCACCAACACTAGATGTGGTCAATCAAGTAAATGAATATATGAGTGCGTTGCATACTTATGAGAGCAAAACATATTTGAGTTGCGACAGCGTTTGCAAAGCCGATGCAGATAATGGAATATTTGGTGACGTACACAACCCAGAATTCTTGAACGGGATTAGAGTGTCAGGTTTACGAAACCATATATTGACTTTGAAAATTGGGTCGCCAGTTATGTTGATGAGGAATATCGACCATAGTGTTGGTTTGTGTAATTGTACTAGACTAATAATCACCAAGTTAGCTGACTGTATTATTGAGACCGAGATAATGACTGCCGACTGGTGCTAACAGAGGAACAAAAGTTTTGATTCCACGAATGTCAATGTCACCATCCGACCCAAGGTTTCCCTTCAAGTTTCAACGAAAACAATTTCCATTGATGTTATCATATGCAATGACCATTAACAAAAGTCAGGGCCAAACTTTGTCACATGTAGAAATGTTACTAAAGAAATCGGTGTTTGTACATGGCCAGTTGTATGTTGCTGCATCTCGGATTAACAATCCCGATGGTTTAAAAATATTAATTGTGAATGACTCAAGGACAACTTCTACAACAACCACTAATGTTGTATATCATGAAGTCGTTAATAATTTGTAATTTTTCAATTCGTTGATTTTAATAATAAATGTACATTATATTTCATGTTACTTTTATTCTTAAGCACGAACAAATCCCTTTGTTTTTTGTTCCATTTCCAATTTCAATATACTTTTTCTTCTTTTAAAGTTCTTTAAAATTGGACAACAAATTTACCAAGTTACATTCCATGCAGCGCACGGGCAACTTACTAGTGAGTAATTAAGGATGATGATGGTGGAATGATAGTTATGGACTATGATAATAATTAAGTAGTGACTAGTGATAAAGGGTGAATCATGATGAAGAATAATGTTAAGTGATGGTGAAGGTAGTGATAGTGATGATGTTATATTGGATTAGTGAAAATGTAATATTTGATGATTGGTGAAGCTAATGATGGGTTAATATTGAGATGAAGATGATTAAATAATGAGTTTGGAAATGATTGAATAATAATAAGGAGATTATTAGGTTGGGTTAAATGAAGTAACGATGGGATTATGGGGGTTATGATGATAATGATTATGGATGGTGAGAGTGACCATAATAGTATTATTTAATTGATTAAAGATTGGATTGATCTTCAGGTTCTTTGTCAAGATGGCTAGCTTAAAAGTTGAGCTTTAGATTGAATGCGTGCTTTTAGGGCTTAGGTTGAGGTAAGTTTCTATGTCCGTCAAAACTCACTTTGCCCTATCAAATGTGCTATTTATCTTATTTGTGTCCTTAAACTATTTTAAAAATGTATTTTGGTTCAAAGTGTGATTAATAGCAAATTATGGTTATTTTTGTGTTGACTCGTGATTTACATACCTATTATAATTGAGATTGTTTTGGGTATTGTAGAAATATGTAATTTTGTGATATGTATGTACATTGCTATAGAGTTCAGTGAAATTCCTACTTGGAGAAATTGTGGTTTAAAAACCTAAGTGTATTGAAATTGGTAAAGCTATAATTTATATGGGAGGTTATGATATTATATTTATTTATGAAGGACTATTACTCTTGGAGGAAATGTGTAATTTAGAGAAAATATATTATTTTGCATACTAGTATATTTTAAATTGGAGGGTAAATGCTAAAGACCTTGTGGTCAAGCGGCATTCGATGTACACTCCCATGGGGAAGGGAGTGGGTTCGAGCCAGGCATCTGTTGCCTCTTTGTGCTTTAGTACTTTGAGAAAGTAGCCAAAAAAATTGGAGGATAAATACTATTTTGATATGAATTCTATTTTTAATATATATATATATATATATATATATATATATATATATTTCAAACTTTATACATTGATTTTAGAAACTATGTTTAAATAGCCTACGGGCAAATGAGAATGTTTATAAAAATCTATTTTAAATGACTATTATTATTATTTTTGGAGGAATTATGTAAAAATGTACTTATTTGGTAGGTTTATCCCTTTCTGTGTTAGAATTAAACTTGTTAGAAATCATCCTGGGTTAGTATTTGAGGGGTAACCTAGTAGAAATCATCCTGGGTTACTAGGGCTGGTTTACTACCCGCTGGGCTTGGAATCCCAGTTAGGGGGTGTGCACACTTAAGGTAGTGGTCCTGTTTTCACCTGTGGTAAAGTGGGGGTTGTGTTGTGTTCAGTAGAGGATTGTTGTTCACTTAGGGCTTCACTGAGATGATGTCCCTACTCCACTATTGTAATATTGAAAAAGAGATTGAGATTGGTTATGATTGGGATACCTCCACTTATTTATTATAATATATTAATATTTGAGAAATATGATTTGAATTCCTCCCTATCTACGGTTATATATATATATATATGTGTGTGTGTGTGTGTGTGTGTGTGTGTGTGTGAGAATGTCTATATTTTAAAATAAGTACATGATAAGTAAATATATGTTGTTATAAATTCCTCCATATACTTACATATACTATGCTTTGTAAATATTAAAACAATGATGAGCTTTATGTTTCTCCATACTTGACTTATATACCTATCTATAATGGTTATTTGGAAAGCTATGTTTTAAAATGATTGTTGGATGAGAGTTGTTATAAAGACTATTCTTACTTTGAGAATTCTCCTTACTTATGATACTTTGAGAGTGAGTAGTGATGGTTTATAAAATTATCATATTACTTCAAGCGTATTTGATATTATACTTAAGAAAATGTATATCTTACTTCTCTTTGGTATTGAGTTAAATCCTTTGAAAACTCCTATCATTGTATGAAAATCCTTTTGAAAATACTTTTTAAAGTGTTTTAGCTAAATGATTTATGAAGAAAGGTCCACTTGAGTATCAAAATCTATTTACAAAGTATTTATATTTTCAAAACTATAAATGTATTTATTTTACGGGGCGGAGTAGAGCTTACTTAGCATTTTATGCTAATTCTATTTGTTTGTGTTTTTCAACCCATTTTTGTTTTCAGGATTTGATGTAAGTGATTCATTCTGAGAGCTCGACATAGAATTAGTACTCTTTGAGAAGTTCTGGGCATAATGGTTTAGTTAGAATTTGATTTATTGTATTATAGTTGAATTGTATTATCGTTAGTGAATTGTTATAATATGGATTGTAGTTAGAAAACTTGCAGCCTGTGCATTTGGGTTTAAAGAGTTGGCCCGTGCGTGACATAACATCCCGTGGTTATAGTTTGGTTTCACTTCTGCATTTATTTTCAATACGGTTAGTAAGAAAGATAGTTTATTTTGGATTATTCAAACTTATAAATTTTGGGGTGTTACAGTTGGTATCAAACCCTTTAGGTTAAAGTCCTAAGATGTTACACTTGAATCACCTCACTTGGACACTCCTGCCTCAAGATATGCTCATTTTACCGAACTTTCGCCAGAATGCCTTGAAAATTATAGTTTTTGCTATCTTTCACAAATTCAACCATAATTAGTCCTTGTGCCTATCTTTAATCAAAATAAGCTATTCTAAACATGTCATACGCTCAAATGACTCCATTTATAGCACGATATGTCTCTTAAATACCCCACAAAAGGTAGTATCTTTAGCACTTATCAAAGTTTTTACACTTTAAGTTTGCTTGCCCTCAAGCAAGTCTCAATCAAATCAAGATTATTTAAGTGCGAAAGATACTTCAAAGATAGCTCAATAAATCAAATGGTCAATCAAGAATGAATGCGCAAAAAAACGGAAAAGGTGAAATCCCTCATCCTATCTACAAAGGGTGTTAACCATGCGTCATATAACTCTAGGAATATACAAAGGAAGAAAAAAACCCCCTTAAGATCAAATTAAGCTTTGGGGACACAATTTCACACCAATTACCAATCATGCAATCCAAATTTGGGTTCACCTTCTATTTTGCAAGGGCCTTCAAGCCGATTCCACTAGTGGGAATGATGTGCACACCTCAACCAATCATCCACCCAAATGCCAAAGCCCAAGTGCATAAAAGTAAAGTGAGGGCACGACATGGGCCTCTCCCCGCCAATGTCTTAGGCAGGCTCTTATTTTTCTCAACCCCCTAAGATAACGTCATCGAGCACCTGACTTCATATGGAACTCCATGCTTGTTTGAAGATCAGTGCAATGGATGCCCGAATCCTAGCGGGGTGGCTCACCTCCTCTCTTATCTTCTCATCTTCTAGGATAACGTCGTTGGGACAACTGACTTTACATAGAGCTCTACGTTTTTTCAAAGATGGTGCAATAGTTACCCCAAATCCTAGCAAGATGGCTCATCTCGGATCTTATCTCTAGAGGTGACCATTTTTAAGCTTTTTTTCTTTCTTTCTTCATATCAACTCCTCATGCCTTTTTCTAGGGATAAGGGATTCACTCTCAAGCTCACCAAAGGCTCACCTTTTGCCACATGACTTATCAAGATTATTCAATTCTGACCTTCGTTTACCATTTATCTTTCTCAAGTTAAAGGGTGCACGCTTCGACTTCGAGAGATCCTTGACTAAGGTCCTAACAAAATAAGAGGTGGACAACATGCAAACACACAATAATTTAAACCTCTTTGGTTCCAAGCATTTCAATTTAGGTGCAAAAGGTAACTTCCAAAGGATATTCCAAGAGTAAAAACTTTATTGACACATGATTAAAACTATTCCTAGATAGCATGAACAATAGCGCACTCTCCATCAACAAACACACCCATCAATCAAGACCAACTGACCAATTAAGCAATCAAAACCAATTCACGCACAAAGTGCGTCCTTTCCACACTTTAAGCCAAACATCGTCCTTGATGTTGCCTTGAGGACCAAGTGGAACAAAGAAGCACGAGTCTTTCAAATCAAGCAAACCCTTTGCCACACTTTAGAAGTGTTCCCGGGGTTCGAGGTATTAACAACATAACCCTTTGTGGTTTAACAATGGAATGCCCTTATCAAGTGTGTATGAATGTGTACAACAACTCTTTTTTTCACACTTTAGAATTGAAATACGGGGCATTTAAAGGTAGAAAGAGATAAGAAGTTTACAACCAATTGAGCATCCCTTCCTTTCTACACTTTAAACTTCCAAACATCTATTTTGCCTCCGTCCTCCAAGCTACATGAAACAAGGTTAGTGCATGAAGGCAATCAAATGAAGTGCAATGGAGTAGAAAGCTACTCCCATTATTCACAATCTTTTTTTCTTTTTTCTATTTTTTTTATCCTTTTTTTTAAAGCTTGGGGTTCCTCCTAAGAGCGTCATGTTTAACGTCTTTAGCTCGACTCAAATGCAAAATAAAAGAAAACAAATGCAATGCAACAATCTAACAATTGAAAGACACTACAATTCCTAAATATAAAAGCATCAAAAGATAAACTCTAGAACAAAGTAATAACTAGAACAAAGCAAGAATAAAGAAATGCGAAACAAGATGAGCGATGATTCTCGACAAGGCTAGACTTGAGAGCTCTTAAAGATTGGAAGAAAAATAGCACAATCAACAACCTTTGTTCATGCCCTGCCCACGAGCTCGTCCACGAACGTGGACTTGCTCGTGGATGTTTCTGGAATTTTTCCCTAGAAGTCCCATGCTCGTGGATACACACATGGAAGTTTCTTTTTTGAAATCCACGAGCATGTCCACGTCATGGATTGGCTCGTGGATATGAAACAGTACACTCCTAGATTTTTTTCCTGTTTTCTAACTGGACGACCACAAACTCCATTTCCAAGGTTTTGGTGTTTGGGTAAGTACCCAACTCAACTTGTAGTCCTATAGATCCTTCTTACTCTATCGTGTCGCCCGTCTTGCCCCGCCTTTCGACTGACTTCCCTCCATAGTCGGGCTTCGCTAGGTTTGATCTTACTGCCTCTAGTCACTTTCACTGGCCGTCTTCTCCTTCCTTCTGAGTATTTAACCATTTCTTATCCATCACTTATGATTACCAAACTAACCGTCCGACTAACTTGACTAAAATTATTTTTTCATAGTTATATACTCTAGTAATATATCGTGTAATTGGTTAGTATTTAAAAAAAATGAATCTTTTACTTAGAAGTAACAATAATTTTTTGCCAAGGACCTTGTAGTCCAGTGGCATCAAACCCTTCCCTTTATACGGGATGTGGTGAGTTCGAGCCTCAGTGGAGTCAATATTGCATTGTAATAGAGTTAGTAGCATTAAAAAAAAAACAATAATTTTAAAATTAAAATATATGTTTAACTTTACCATAAATTTTTGCGTGGAACAATCAGGAATGCAATAAAGTTTTAAATATTCATCACAATTAATTAGGACATATCATATGTATTACTTTGTCGGCCCGTCGGTTCTTTATTTTAATCATATGAAGAATCCATCTACTAACTATGCGTTAGTTTTTAGTTAAAAATTAGCAAGAGTAGGTTCATTACTGTGGACAACTCCTTGATCGAATCTATTACTTAAAATTTTTTACTACAATTTACTTTTCAAGTGTAATTTGTGAAGTATTACATAAGAATAAAATTTATTCAAAACACATCACCAACTACAAATTTTCTTTTCATTTAAAAATTAACCACTTATCCTTGTCAATTAATTAATTAATTCTCAATATACATTTATTTTAGTTTTCCACTTTTATTTCTATTATTTCATTTCTCTAAAAACAATTGGAAAATAATTTTCATTGTTAATTAATCGGATTAATCCTTTGATTGAAGAATTGATGATGACACTAATTCAACATTTTATAGTGCGTCTTTTAATTTTGTGACTGCTCATTAAATTTTAATTGACTATTAATCATATTTTAACAAAATATTCATCAATGATAACATTTAACTCAAACACAAAATATTTAATATCATATTCTTTATTTAATATTTAACCCATAGAGATGTGGATGAAATGTTGTGATCTCATCCAGATAAACCAAATGTCTCCGATTAAACTTTGTAAATGTAGCTATCTCAAAATTTATGTGAGAGGGTGCTTTGTTATTGTTTGAGGTGCTACTCGAAAAATATTCTATAATATTTATCATATTTACACGTATAATTACAGGAGTCTAGACTCATAAAATAACAGAAAAAAAAAATCGAATTTGTGAATAATTTATAAATCCTTGAACACAGAGTAACACATTAGGGAACATATGTGAGGAGATCCTTGGCATGCTGAGCACATGTAGTCGGCCATCCGCCATTAAATTGCCCACGTGCATGCAAACTCAACGGTTTCCGATCTGTAGATTTGGTACACAAAATAAAGAATGACAAATAAAAAATTGGAATATTTGAAACTAGAAAATTAAATATAGGCTTAACCCCTTCTTCTTAAATTACCCGCGTGCGATGCATGATAATTTTTTTTTATTATATATATAAGTAATAAAATTAGTGATAAATTATAAACATATTTGAAAGTATATATGTATTTGAAATTATAAGATTTGTATATTACTGTTGAAATTGATTAATTAAAAATTATATTAAAAAAAGTCTAAACAAAAAAGAAAAGGAAGAGCATGACTAATTGAGTAATTGATATTATTTTAAGTAACAAAATATACTATAATCAAATAAAAGGA
>CM008335.1:19609623-19621883 GCA_002525835.2 Ipomoea batatas
ATATATATTAAACTATACATACATACATACATATATATATATATATAGTTTATTGTTTGCAATGTTTTATTATTGGTATGTTACTAATAAGATTATGTACTTATGTATAATCAATTATGTAATGTTTAATGTTTGATGAATTATGTTTTATGTGAGTTATGTATAAATTATTTTAATTATTTTTTATGTACAAATAACAAAAATTTTAAAAAGGAGTGATAAATTAACAATTTATAAAAAAAAAAATTGGCGGGGGCCCGCCAGGCCCGCGGGCCTTAGGCGGAGCGGGGCGGGCCAACAAAATTCAAGCCCGCCAAGGGGCGGGCATTTTTGGCCCACCCAGTTTAGGCCCGCGGCCCGCAGGGCTTAGGCCCGTTTAGGCCCGCGAGCCCGTATTGACAGCTCTACTTGTAGGGGCCTATGTCCAAACCTAATTAAAGCCTAGTTAGGCCTAGCTCGTTTAGTAGAAAGGCCAGGCTTGAGCCAATTTCAGAAGCCTATTAAACTAAACAGGTCAGGCCTATATATATTAGGCTCGGCCTTCAGGCCTACAGGCCTGACCTATATATATGTATGTATGTATGTATGTATGTATATATATATATATATATATATATATATATATATATATATATTCTATTTTATACCTAATATATATTTTTATATTTACAATACAATCCCAAGTATATATAATTACCAAACACTAACCCTCCACCTCCAAAATCTCATTTTAAATTATGATTCAACTATAAACATTGTTGTTAATTGTATGTATTTTTATTGTTTTTTTTTATTGATTGTTCTTACTGTCATAATATTTAATCATAATATTTAATGAAATATCGCAACTTAATTATGTGAGTTTATTGTTTATTATTTATGATATTATATATGATAACAAATAATAATACAATTGAACTTAGGTATTTTTTTATAATTTTTTTGCAGGTATACTTTAAAAGGCTTAAAAAAAATAAAAATAAAAATAAAAATAAAGGCTTAAAAGTGGAGGCCTTAAGTAGGCTCAAAGTCTATTTATGATCTATTTTGAAGCCTTTTTTAAAAGCCCATATGTTAAATAGGCTTTTAAAAAGACTTTAGGCCAGGCTAGGCCAACTGTAGGTTCCAGGCTTGAGCCTAAAAAAAAACCTACATACAGGCCAAGGCTCAGGCTTTAGATTTCCATAGCAGGCCCAAGCCTAAATTTCTAAAGCTCGGCTCGGCCTAGCCTATTCCCACCCCTACTCCTAGGCACCGACTAGGTCGCCTATTTGGACGATTATTTATTACTTTTTAATGTGTTATTTCACTCAAAACAACATCGTTTTGAACGAAATAACTCTAAATTGTACACACTCTAGATATGTTTTAGGTTAATATTTAATATTTTAGTATTAACTATTAAAATATTATATATTTTATAACTATTAGTCTTTAAAAAATTAAGAATACTTAAACAATTTTTTAAAAAATAAAAAATAAAATAAAAAATACAGGGGCGCCTTGGCGCCGATTAATCCCGCCTAGGTGTCCTAGGGGAGATTAGTTTACTGTGAGGTACGCTGACTGCATTTTTTATGAAGATCAGTCCCTACGTTAGGGGGAGATAAAAGGCCTTATTTAATGAAATGTCGAGAAATTTCATGGGATGAAAAAAAGATCTTCAGTACCTAGACCCACGTACTAGTTAAACTGAACTGGAAGTTCAGAAAATTATTAATTTGCAAAATTTAGCGAATAACCTGGCAGATGATTTTACTGATAACAGAGGAGTGACCAGGTCCCATATCCCTACTGTGAATGCTCCTTCAAGAGTAGAAGTCCCCGAGGGATTAGGAATGCACATTGGCACTCCCCATCGCTAGAAGCGCGGGAGACCAGTTGGTGCAAAAGATTTAAATCCACGGAAGACGAGAATTGGTAAAATATCTCAGTCACTCCAAAAAAATCTTAGCCATCATGAAGACAGGGAACCCAGTGAACATGCTTGTGCTCTAAATAATATGAACATTGGGAATGCGAAACATCCAGATCAAAATATTTTGGGAAATGATAATGATCTGGTTGATATCAATATAGAAACTGCCATAAATTTTGCTAATATAGGAGAAACATATAACAGAGATTTAATAGTCGTCGACGACACGTTTGTCTATGCAATTGCCTGTAATATTCCACATAATAATCTGGATCCAGAACAAAAATCAATAACAGAGTGTCGGAAGAGCCATGACTGGTTGAAGTGGAAATAGGTAATTGAGGCAGAGCTCAACTTGCTTAATAAAAGAAAAGTGTTTGGTCCCACTGTACTTACCCCAAAAGATGTGATCCCAGTAGGATCTAAGTGGGTATTCGTATGGAAGAGGAATGAAAAAAATGTGGTGGTTAGATATAAAGCGAGATTGTTAGCTTAGGGGTTCACGTAGAGGCGCATAATTGATTTTGAACAGACATATTCTTCTATTATTGATTGGCATTTCATTTTGCTATTTAGGGTGTGTCTGCTGGTAACCCGTAAAATGACTTCTGGAAAATGTTTTCCGTTGACCAAGGAAAATCAGTTCATTTTTCCAGAAAATGACTTGCGGAATTTTTTCCGTAAGTCATTTTACGGAATTGTCAGAATAGCTGTTTCGCATGTTTTCGACCAAAACCAAGCCATATCACCCATGACCATGGACCAAGGAGGTGGGGAAACCGCCGAAAACCTTTGCTACATTTTTTAAATTTTTTATTTTTTATTTTTTTTATAAATTCTATTTTTTATTAAATACCATTATTTTAATAACTATTATAATTTTTTTAAATAAAACAATTACAATGTTTAATTATAAAATTCTATCCATTTTTCAGAAAATGAACTAAACACACAAAGACAGTTTTCCATAATACATCCAAACACTGGAAATGATATTTTCCGGAAAATGACTCATTTTCCAGAAAACATTTTCCAGAAGTCATTTTCCTACTTTCCAAACGGACCCTTAATATCACTGGCAGTAAAGATGAAATTAGATATGTGATGGATGTAGTGACAGCTTACCTTTATGGGTCACTAGATGTTGATATATACATGAAAATACCTGAGTGTATTCAAAATCCCAATATGAGAGGGAAGGATCGAAACACGTATAGCATCAAACTTCAAAGGTCATTATATGGCTTGAAGCAATCGGGTAGAATGTGGTATAACCATTTGTGTGAATTCCTCCTGAAGAAGGGATATGTGGAAAATGATATTTGTCCTTGTATATTCATTAAGAAGTCATCTAATGGCTTCTGTATTATATCTGTCTATGTCGATGACATGAACATTATTGGGACAAACAAAAAGGCTAAGGTTTTTAATGAGGCAACTGATGCAACACATATTTTATACTGCATGTACTCTTTTCCTCGATTAGGTTTTTCTAATATGATTTTTCTAATATGATTTTTCTAACGTAGTTTTTAACGAGGCTTGAGTATAGTTATTTAATGGCCAAGGGGGAGTGTTATAAATATTTTGTTTATGAACATTAACACTTAAACTCTTCATTTGCCTTCCATTTAATCTCATTTTTATGTTAAAGAATTGAAAGGTTGTATGGAGGTGTATATATTGGTGTTGAAGGCTTAATGAAATATGACCTTGGTGATCTTGTGTTCTTGTTCTTGTTCTTCTCCTTCTCCTTTTTCTTTCTGTACACTACATTATCATATATATATATAATCTCCAAGTAATTACCGGGCAATCACCATGCAAGAATTGAGCTAATTGATAAGTCAAATTACAACAATTTTGTTATAGTTAGAAAAATTTAACAAAATAACCAATTTGTCCTCTAATAATTTGGCAAATCAAAATAAATTTTTAATTTTAACAAAAATAAGTAGTGGATGGATTGAAACAGCCACACACTTTGAACATAATTAAAGGAAAAAAGTTGTATAGATCAATAATTGATGAACAGAATCTATAATTTATACATAATTAATGGACTAAAACTGTCATTTTTCAATATTATTACTATTATTATTATTATTACTATTATTATTACTATTACTATTACTATTACTATTATGAGTTGTTTTTGAAAATAATCAGGCATTCCATTAATGAAACAAATCCAGTAAATAGCATCATAAACATGGTTGAAAAAATTGTTAGGCGCTCAGGGGGCGTCTAGCGCCTAGGACCCTTAGGCGGGGATTAATCGGCGCCTAGACACCCGTATATTTTTTTTTTTATTTTTTATTGTTTAAAAACTTTGTAAGTATTTTTTTAATTTTTTAAAGACTAATAATTATAAATTATATAGTACTTTAATAGTTAATACTAAAATATTAAATATTAACCTAAAAAATATCTAGAGTTTGTACAATTTAGGATTATTTTGCACAAAACGATGTTCTTTTGAGTGAAATAACCCATTAAAAAAAAAGAAACAATAGTTAATGGGCCAACTAGGCGGCCTAGTTGGTGCCTAGGAGGTCTAGTCGGCGTCTAAGAGGCCTAGGTGATCCAATGCCTAAGCGGCCTAGGCGGTCGGCTAGCCAGCCAGCCGTCTAGACCATCATTTAAGGTCATATGCTAGGTGGTCGACCTAGCGCCTAGGCGGGGATTAATCGGCGCCTAGGCGTGATTTTTACAACACTAACAATAAATAAAAGCCATTAGAATGACATCAAATAGGCTAACACAATTTGCAGACAGCTTACACTCATGGACAACTCAACTGATCACAGAGGGGTGAAGTTTGGAAGAAAAGAGTCTCACCAGTGACGGTATGGGGGCTCCGCAATGAGCAATCTCTTTGTTCAGTTACTATGGGGAAAAAAATTTGCAGACAGTTTAATAAAAGAGATTTGAATAGCAAAAAATTCTGTATACTTATCCTTAATATTATTATGTTTTTAAAAAAGTTAAAATAGTATAATGGCAGTACTTTTCAATGTATTTGGTCAACACACTCAAATAAAGCTTGCCCAAATGGCATGGCATGCTACCTGACCCTTATTCAAAGGAAGTCCCACGTTATCCGTCCACATAGCATATATATAAGATATTATTGAGATGCACCATATATATTCTGTACTTGTCTATCTCACACAATATAAGATCCAATCACCTGACTCCACACAGAAATCTCAAAGTATATAAGTGTCAACTTGTAACACGCCAGATACATAATATTCATACAACTTCATCTTCACTTTGCTACCCCGGCCCAGATTCTATTGTCTTGAAATAATGAAGACCTTTTTCTTAGTAATAACAGTACTGTCATTCATGGCCAGGTTAAGCAGTGTTGTCCATGGTTCTGGCAACGACGAATGGTCGGATGCCCACGCAACATTCTATGGAGGCGCTGATGCATCTGGTACAATGGGTAAGTCCCTGCAGAAATCATAGTAACTGTGTAAATACGTACAGTAAAAGAGGTTTTCTTCTCGCTCTGTGACCCTAGCCGGCAAAGGATCACAAGGAGATAAACAGTCTAAGTTACCCATAGTTGACCGGCTCAAACCAAGAGGTTTGAGGATCGAACCTCCAACCTCTGGGTTGTAGGTAGAGCACTCTTACCACCTGGGAATACATACAATATTCTTCTTTTAACGAGGTTTTCTCCTCGCCCTGTGACCCTAGCCGGCAAAGGACCACAAGGAGGTAAACCAGCCTAGGTTACTCATAGTTGACCGGCTCAAACCCAGAGGTTTGATGATCGAATCTCCGACCTCTGAGCTGTAGGTAGAGCACTTCTACCACCTGAGAATACGTACAGTATTGTTTGCTAATGGGGTGAGTGTTGTGCAGGTGGAGCTTGTGGATATGGAGATCTATACAGCGAAGGTTATGGCGAAAACAACGCCGCATTGAGCAGTGCACTGTTTAAAGATGGGCTAAGCTGCGGAGCATGCTTTGAGATCAAATGTGTGAACGATGGTGAGGAGTGCTTTCCAGGTTCCATTATTGTTACTGCAACAAACCTATGCCCTCAAAACAAGTCTCTGCCTAACAATGCTGGAGGATGGTGCAACTCTCCCTTGAAACACTTTGATATCTCCCAGCCAATTTTCCAGCATATTGCTCACTATAGAGCTGGAATAGTCCCTGTTAAATACAGAAGGTACTCTAAAATTTGCTTCAAATTTTAAATAAATGTATAGCTTACAAGCAGTGTTGCAAAAATCCCGCATAGGCGCCGATTAATCCCCACCTAGGCGCTAGGCGTTGGTCGACCGCCTAGTGTATCACATTAAATGGTGGTCTAGGCGGCTGGCGGGCTAAGCGACTGCCTAGGCGTCGACTAGACCGACTAGGCACCGACTAGGCCTTCTAGTCGGTCGATTAATTATTGTTCTTTTTTTTAATGGGTTATTTCACTCAAAACAACATCGTTTTGAGCGAAATAATTTTAAATTGTACAAACTTTAGATATTTTTTTAGGTTAATATTTAATATTTTAGTATTAACTATTATAGTATTATATAATTTATAATTATTAGTCTTAAAAAATAAAAAATACTAAAACAAATTTTTAAAAAATAAAAAACACACGGTCGCCTAGGCCCCGATTAATCTCCGACTAGGCGTCCTAGGCCAAACGCCTAGCGATTTTTTCAACCATGCTTACCAGCAGTGTTCTGAACTTGGATGGGTGATGAACAGAGTTCCTTGCAAGAAGAGAGGTGGAATAAAATTCAGTATAACAGGTCATTCCTACTACAACCTTGTACTGATCACCAACGTGGGAGGAGCAGGGGATGTTGTGTCTGTCTCTATCAAGGGATCCAACACTAGCTGGTTACCAATGACTCACAATTGGGGCCAAAACTGGCAAAGTAAGGCCGACCTCAATGGACAAGCATTGTCTTTCAAGCTCACAACGAGCGACGCACGCACTCTTGTCTGCAACAATGTAACACCTCCGGGCTGGTCTTTTGGTAAGACCTACACCGGGGGACAATTCTCTGGTCACGAGTCCTCCACTTCCAACTCTTCTCATACTACCAGTGTCAATTTCTTTATACTTGTTCTAGCTCTGCTACAAGTATGGATGTTTGAATATTTGAAGTTATGGATGATTTGTATTTTATTTTAATTGGATTTATTATTTTAAGTGTTATTTTTAGAATTTTATATTTTAGGTTTAAAAAGTTCGGTTAATCGGTTAACCGACCGATTAACCGAAAAAAATTTCGGTTCGGTTAATTCGGTAACACATACTTCGGTTCGGTTAATGGTTAAAGGTTTTAAAATTTTGGTTAATTCGGTTCAGTTAAAACGGTTCGGTTAACCGAACGGTTAACCGAATGCACACCCCTAGGGCGGGATGGTCGCCGGCGGACAGGGGTGCGATCCATCGAGAAATCCAAGAAGTCCTTGGCCCCGGAGGAACGGAACGAGTTGCATCTGCCAATACAGGTAATTCCTCGTCGTTAGCTTGATGGAGACGAAGTGGTGCGCCGCCGTGAGGGCGGTGGGGGTGACCGGCGGAGGAACGGCTGTGGTGGCGACTGTGCCGTCGGTGGGCGTGGTCATGGTGGTAGATGAAGAAGCCGTATGGTAGTTTTTGGTTCGGGGAAAAAAAATAGAAAAGAGAGGAACGATACACCTAACGCTTCTGATACCAGATTGGACAAAAAATGATTTTGAATTTCTCAACAGATTACAGAGAGAGAGAGTCCTTTTATCATAGGCTTCTAATGACTCTCCTATTCTACTGATTATAGTTAAAGACTAAACCGTAACCACTGATACTAAACTATATAATAAAACAAATATAGAATACATATTAATGATATAACTCACAATTATTACCAAAATATAAGACTACTCCATCATCATCATCAAGATCAGCCCACAGTCCCGCGTACTCCTGTACTTGCTCATTGTCTGTTGGTTGCAGTTCTGGCTCCACAATCTCCACAAAAATCGTGACTTTATTTGCGCTGCCATTCTCATTGAGGCGGTGGCCGGCATTGGCAAATGCAACTTGTTGCGCGTACACGAAGATTTGTTGGGAAAGTTGGGTGCATAAGGAGGAAGACATTCCCGGCATCCACAGACGAATTTGGGCTCTCAAGTCAGAATACGACAACCTGGGAGAATCAAAACAAGTGTAGGAGTCTGAGTTTGTCTCGTAGAAATCAACAAGTTCGCCTCGCCGATTTTTCAAGAATATCCACCGTTTGTATTTCAAAACAACTTCTATAGTTACCACCGTTCTTGGATCCGCCACCCCAAAACACAACATCGACTCAAACGAAAATTTGATCGACGGTGGGTAGTGTACATGTGTCGTCGCCATTGATATGATAGGATACTATACGATGGAACCAATAATGTATTGAAGGAGAAGGCCGGAGAAGGAGATCGTAGTATACCGCATTGAATATCGCCGCCGCGCGCCGAATTGCATGCGGAAATTAAACACAGTGGATTGATGTATTATTTTTGTACTGAAGGTACATTATTTTTGTACTGTAGGTAAATTATTGATAGTATATATCAAATAATGTACCTTCAGTACAAAAATAATGTACCCTAAAATAATGTACATACAGTACAAAAATAATGTATCTTCAGTACAAAAATAATATACTTACCATGGTCCATGCAATAATGATTGATCAACATTACAACAAGTTACAAAAATACAAATTAACCAATTTGTCCTCTAATAATGTGACAAATTATGATAAATTTTTAATCTTAACAAAATATAATTTAGAAGTAGGGATTGAAACAATCAATATCAAGTTTCAACATAATCTACATATACATCTACTTTTTTTTTAATCGAAAGACAGATTCATTGATTAATCAAACGAGAAGTAGTAAAGCCTCTAAAGTCATACAAAAAAGCATCTTGCACTTTGTTTGCCTCCCGGTAAATATGAGACAGGGATGCTGACCAAGATAATAGCAAATTTCTTATCTGGCTGATCGCATTTTTTATTTTCCAAGGAATATTCAGCAAGTCAGATTGAACATAACTAACCAAGTTGGAGGAATCTACCTCGACGAATGTGGGGAATTTGGCTGCTGAGGCACACCAAGTTAATGCAAAGGGAAGGGCAAGGACTTCGGCTTCCTGAGCGGATGAGGCATCTAACGGGAAAGAGAGAGCTGTCACAAGATGCCCCGTTGAATCTCTTATGCAAGCGCCACCTGCGGCTCCAAAGCTAGAAAATGTGGCGTCCGTGTTAAGTTTAAGACGACCCGATGGGGGTTTGAACCATTTGATCTAGGCCGTGATGCGACGCTTTGGGGGGGAGAAAAAAGCGGCGAAACCTTCGCAGATTAGGAGAAGGTCTGAAACATCATTTGAGCGCATCGATTTTGCAATAGAAAGCAGAAGGAATTCTCGTTTAACCATATTAATCAGTACACCTGGGGAAAAAGAGGTTTCTTCATAGATAGCTGCATTATAAGAGCACCAAATTTTACAAAGGATGATTGAAGGCATTAGATTAATTATGGTTCTTGAAATAGATGTTGTTGATGAAGCCAACCACCAGGAGTGACATGCAGCTCGTATGGTAGAAACATTTGAGCAATTAACATCAAAAATTGCAGCCAAATAGGACCAGACCAGCGCTACCTTGCTGCAGCTAAATAAGCAATGTTCCATTGTTGCAGTGGCATTCCAACAGAAGGGGTAGACTGATGGTAGATTTATGCCAAAGCGTTCCAAGCAGTCGGGAAAGGGTAGTAGCCTGCGAAGAGTCTTCCACATGAAAATAGAGATTTTAGCCGGAAGAGGCTTCATCCAAATGCATTTTGAAGACAATGTAACTCCTGTGTTTGGTCGGAAGAGGTCATATGCTGTGTGCGTTGTGAATTCCCCAGTCGAGGAGAGGGTCCAAATGATTTTATCATATGTAGCAAGCAGATGTTCTTCCACCATCTCTGAAACCTCCATCATCCTTTTCCAAACATGTGAACTTGTAGGGTGGCGTTGCTCATCATGATATTTAATCTGCATATAGTCTGTCCATATAGATGAGCCAGTGCGAAATTTATACCATAAGTGAGCTGCATTTGCAAGTTGGGTCACCATCAAAGATCGAAGCCCCAGGCCTCCCTCCTCAACCGGATAGCATAGTTTTTTCCAAGAAGTCCAATGGTGTTTTGGTTTGCCATTATTGTATCCCCAGAAAAAAAGTGTTATTCACTGCTCAATGTCTTTAATTATTTGCTTGGGGAGTTGGACGACTGCCATTGAGTAAAGCGGAATTGCAGCTAGCACGTGTTTGATTAGAGTTAAACGACCACCTGGAGATAGGAGCTGGCGCTGCCATCCTAACAATTTCCTATCAATGGACTCAAGAATATGATGGTGGTAGATCACTCTGTTTCTGCCCCGGAACAAGTTAATTCCAAGATATTTGAACGGCAATTTCGAATGGCGCATCTGAAGAGCTCGTTCCATCGAATTAATGCGTTGAGTTGGGCAACGTTTGGATGCGACAAAAAAACTCTTGTGATAATTTATGCGCTGGCCTGATGCTTTTTGGTATGACTTAAGCACATTGGATAACCTTTTTAGAGAAGTAAGCCCCCCATTCACAAAGATAATAATATCGTCCGCAAAGGC
This sequence comes from Ipomoea batatas, assembly GCA_002525835.2. Taxonomy (NCBI): domain Eukaryota; kingdom Viridiplantae; phylum Streptophyta; class Magnoliopsida; order Solanales; family Convolvulaceae; genus Ipomoea; species Ipomoea batatas. The sequence continues at coordinate 19,620,210 of CM008335.1, forward strand.
TAGGTGGGTGATTGTTGGGCAGCCCAAAGATGTTGCATATGGAGAGATTAAGCCAGTTCCAATGTTGTGGATTAGCATGCGGGATAAAATCTCCGAAATCAGAATAAACAATATGGGAGATAGAGGATCTCCTTGCTTTACACCTCGAGTTGGTTGGAAATATCCACAACTGATGCCGTTTACCATAATTGATAGCCTCGTGGAAGATAAGTTGTTCATTATTAAACGAACAAAGGTCTCTGGAAAGCCAAACTTGGTAAGCAATTTCTGTAGAAAAGACCAATCTACTCGATCAATAAAGGCCTTCATCATATCCAATTTGATTGCAACATTTTGAGCCGCGACATCGTTTGTCTTCAAAGTCTTCTTGTTAAGTGTACTATTAAGCTATTTCTATTGCTATGAGCCCTTGCTACTTGATGAAGTCAGCACCACGCCATCACGAAACTTATACTGCATTGAAATCTCCTTGTATTCTAACACTTGGAAACAATTTTGTAATGATTTATCCTAACTTGTATAAGGCAAATTTTGGGGGTTTAAACTCTAGTTCTATTTTAGGCTTGCATCATCAAATTTTATTTTTGCACTTCTATAGTATTAATAAAAATAAAATCCTAAATTTTAACTTCTCGCCCAAAACATTCCTATGCATTTAAGGTTTGCGTAATATTGTAAAGTATATGATAATACAATTACAATTTGTACTACAATTGTAAATTAAAATATTGTAATAGAATTTCAATCAAAATATATATTCTTCCCCACTTTCATATTTGTAATACAATTTTAGATTGAAATTATTAATCGTAATAATACAGTACATATATTTCCTGCAATGCAATCTATATTATTAATAAAAAAAATCATCAATTTTAACTTCCCGCCCAAAACAATCCTATACTATTTAGGTTTGCGTAATATTGTAAAATGTTATAATACAATTTCTATTCATACTACAAGTTTACATTAATATATGCTAATACAATTCATAATAAAATATTTTTACGTACTTTCTGATTTCTAATATAATTCTAGATTAAAATTACAAATCTTAATAGTACAATACATATATTTCCTGCAGTGTAATCTATACTATTAATAAAAACAAAATCATCAATTTTAAATTCACGCCCATAACACTCCAACACTATTAAGGTTTGAGTAACCTATACTTCTATACTATTAATAAAAACAAAATCCTCAATTTTAACTTCCCGTACAAAACACTTCTATACTATTTAGGTTTCCGTAATATTGTAAAATATGGTAATAAAATGTCTATTCGTACTAGTACATTCAAATATGATAATATAATTGCTAAAATCTTATATTATTCTTCCCTACTTTTCTATTAGCAATACAATATATACTATATTAAAATTACTAATCGTAATAATACATTACATATATTTTTTGCAACGTAATCTATACCATTAATAAAAACAAATCCTCAATTTTAACTTCAATTCTTGCCCAAAACACTTCTATACTATCAATGTTTGTTTAATATTGTAAAATATTGTAATAAAATTTCTATTCGTACTACAATTGAACATTAAAATATGGTAATACAATTCCTAATAAAATATATTTTTCATGCTTTCCTTTTCGTAATACAATTCTAGATTAAATTTACTAATCGTAATAATACAGTACATATATTTCTTGCAA
>CM008335.1:19629267-19644804 GCA_002525835.2 Ipomoea batatas
AGTGGAGTTAATAGTATTAATTAACTTCTTTACTACTATACACTTTTATATATTAATTAGAGATGTAAACACCATTAATTTTTTAAGATCTTTTTGTTTAATATACGTGATTATAAGATCTTTAAAGCACTTAAAGAATTGAAATGATTTGATAAGCATCATTCATAATTCTATATTAACTAGAACACAACCCTTCCAAATTTTATTACTTCGAATTTGTTTTTTAAAATTTATATTTTATTAAATATTAATTAACAACATAAAATTTTCAAAAATAAAATCACATTAACAAAGATTTTAAAATTTTAAATTGTCATTATTTGTAGTACGATTGATTGCATGATATATTTAACTAGAACACAACCCTTCCAAATTTTATTACTTCGAATTTGTTTTTTAAAATTTATATTTTATTGAATATTAATTAACAATATAAGATTTTCAAAAATAAAATCACATTAACAAAGATTTTAAAATTTTAAATTGTCATTATTTGTAGTACGATTGATTGCATGATATTAATAACGTATTTTTAAATATTTTTATTATTTATTTATTTATTTATTAGAGTACTATTATTAGTGGAATTATTATAATAATTACTATTATTAACCTAAATACCATTAATATTTTATTATTATAACAATTATAACATTAATAATAAAAATAATAAATATTACAACTAAAAGTAATATCAGCAAATTGTAATAATAATAATAATAATAATAATAATAATAATAATAATAATAATAATAATAATAATAATAATAATAATAATAACAATAACAATAACAATAACAATAACAATAACAATAACAATAAAGCATCAGGAGTGTAATATTTGAGGGAGAGAAGAAGGTACTAAGACTACCTTCTTCTCAATCACAACATCATTTTCAAGTTTTTATATTGAAGACTTGAATAATTGACTATTTTAACAATGTTTCTGAAGGGGTAATTTTAGTAGTGAGGTGTGTAATGTAGGTGGTAAAACGAAGAGTTAAGACTACCCGAGTGTCGGTCTTTCAAGGAAGACAAATTGGAGTTGAATTAATGTTGGCATTTAGGAGGTTAAAGGAAAAGAGTTACGTGAATGACTAAGACGCATTGACATTTATACAAGGGTTCTAGACTTAAAGGGGATAGGTTTAAGAAAAGGGGAAATGGAGAGGGGCTCGTGGATAGCATATATGGTTGACTCTCCTATAGATTTTGCAAACACGAGGTTTGGATTCAACTAGGGAGTTCACGGCACATCACCGAGTGGCGTCACACTCGGACTCCCACATCCTCAGTCGGTTGGGGCATTTCATTGAACACCTTGTCTACCACTCCTCTTGGGCCTCTAGCTTCCTCTTGGACAAAGGGCCGGGATGTGGATGAGTTGGACTCGTGAGAGGCCGCTATCGCGCACACACTTACTTTCACAGGGTTTGCTACCTAATGTGGCCACACTTAGGCACAAAGCATATCAAACACCACCCACACAAGCATTTGAATCTAAAAACACCAAGTTCACAAATTTCAGAAAATTTCTCCAACAAATCAATCACACAACTAGTTTCGGGGCCACCAATCCCCTATCTACTCTAAGCAAACATAAAGAAAATAGCAAGAGAAAGCAATAGAAGATTTAGAAGCTATCAGAACGAAATCAAACTAGATAATGTAAAGAAGAGTTACCATCCATAGCTAATGGATCCTATTACATTTTTGCCTTCAATCTTCTAGCTTTCTACCTGGGTTTCTTCAATCTAATCTAAAGAAAAATGGGGTTTTCCCTTCAAGAGGGGAGAAAACAAAGAGAACTTCCGATCCAAAAACTAGGGCTCCCCTCAAATTTCAAGAGAAGGGTTTAAATAGCTATCATAAAGTCAAAATCCCGAAATAGCCCCTGATGGCCTGGTCACGCCACCTTCACGCGTGAAGGGGGCCGTGGACGCGTACTGGAAGTGGTCCACGCCTCCTACATGCGTGATGCCTGCGTGAATGGACCCTGCCCAGTTGCTTCTTCGTTTGTTGCTCTGTTTTGGCCTCGGATCCCTTTCCATTTTGCGGAATTGACTTCAAAACATGCTCTAAAGTTGAGTTAGAGATTTTTTATCACATCCGAGTCTTTATGCATGAAATTTTTATAAATGGGTGGCAAAACTTCACAATTTGTCCTATAAATGACCATGAATTCGACTATTCTTGGCGCTTATCAAAGTTTCCACACTTAAACCTTGCTTGTCCTCAAGCAAGCATACTATCTAAACTCTAATCACTTAAGCGCCAAGAATAGTTACGTACTCTTATCGGTTGATCAATCAGGCAATGTATAGGTGTTTTGAGCAGAGTGGGTGAAATTCTCTACACTATCTACCAAGACTACTAAGCTTATGCCAACCAAATGTAAGAAATATGCTAAGGAAGTGAATATCTCATAAGATAGATTTTATAACAAGAAAAATCATATTCACACCTTTCAAGCATGCAAACAATAGGGATTCACCTTTCATTTTGTAAGGGCCTAAAAGCCGATTCCACTAGTGGGAACGATGTGCACACCCTAGTCAAATTTCCGACCATACACCAAAGCCCCTTTACGCAAAAATAAATGAGGGTAGGGACATAGACCGCTCATCGCCATGGCTTGGGCGAACACTCTTTTTTTTCTCAACCCCCTCGGCTATTCTTTCGGACAACCCGACTTCACAAGGATCTCCATTCTTTTTCGAAGACAGTGCAATGGGTGCCCGAATCCAAGCAGGGCGGCTCACCTCCTCTCAATTTTCTCATCTCCCCGGATCTCTTTGGGGCAACCGATTTCACATGGATTATATTTCCATGCGTTTTTGAAGACGGTGCAATGGTTGCCCCATATCCTAGCGAAATGGCTCACCTCGTATCTTATCTCTAGGAGTGGCCATTTTTAAGCCTTTATTCTCAATTCATCATTTCAACCCCTCATGCCTTTTTCTAGGGATTAAGGGATTTTTCACTCTAAGCTCACTGATAGGCTCACCTTTTGCCACATGCCCTACCAAATTAGGTTTAATTCCTGGGCTTCACTAATCTTATCTTTTTAAAACTAGAGGGTACACACTCCCACTTCGAGAGATCATTGACTAAGGTCCCAACAAAATAAGAGGTGAAAAGCATGCAATCACACAAAGATATGAACCGTATTGGTTCCAAAAATTTCAAATTGGTGCAAATTGTAACTTCCAAGGCATATTTCAAAAATTTATTCGGCATAAGATTAGGATTCCTCCTAGATAGTATTGACAAATACACACTCTCTAATTCTTATACCCTAACAACTTAATCAATCAACCAATTCAAGTAATCTGCAATGCATCCTTTCCACACTTAAAAGATAACATCGTTCTCGATGTTGCCATGAGGATCAGTGGAAAAAGGAGCAGGGTCATAAAAATAACTAACAAAAGCTCCTTTCCACACTTAAAAGTGTTTCTTGGGCTGGAACAATTCTACTAAAAAGATCACACCCTTTATAAACAAGATCATGCAACTCATCATTTGTGAATCAAAACAAACTTGCGTGCAAAAATATTCTTATCTAAGATCAAAAAGGGCGTCAAAATCAAAAAAAGGGATAGAAAATATAATCACGAAGCGTATCCCTGTAATAACCATATGCACAATTCGCTGCCCTTCCAAAAAATTTCCTAAAACAAGGGTTAGAAATGAATAAAGAGATTTTAAGGTCTACCTGGCTTTCTGCTTCTTCTAGAATGTAAGCTACTTATGGTCACTTATTCTCTTGGCTTGGGGTGCCTCCCAAGAGCGCCACATTTTACGTCTTTGGCTAGACGAATCGTGTAAACTGCTAACAGTTCATCATACAAGATTTAAAGAGAAAGAATATAAACAAAAGAAAATAAAAGATTGTCCACAATCATAGTTTCTCAAATCATCACTCTCGATCATTCAATCAAGCACTTTTTGCCGATTCTTCCCTCACATATTCCTTTTGGATGTGGTGTTTTCCTTTGCTAAGTATTTGATCCTTTTCATCTGCTCCAGGTGTAGCTGGTATTGGAATATCTGTAGGGATCTTCAATCTGTTACTGTTGTGAAGTGACTTGGAATCTCAAACTATGGAGGCGGGGAACTTGGCACTACAGTGGGTGGTGTTGATGATGATGGTGCAGCTTCCCATGGAGGTGGTGAGTACATCGGGGAATCCAAAGGTGAATATAACTGTGAAGGGGACGAAGAAAAGAAGGACAATGGCGGGGATGATGGTCCAGCTGGGGATGCCGGTGGTGTGTCAGTGGATTCTCTTGCCATCCCCCTTGCCTCTCTTACTCTTGATAAAGGTGTAAGATTCAACCCCGCTATGTCTTCTAGAGTCATAGGGACAATTTGTGCTCCCTGCACCCGGTACTCAAACCAATTAATCTTCATTTGGTTACCCATGGCAACACATAGTCCTGTCACTAGAGGTCCGATGAATATGGATTTCACATTCTCGTGTTGTTGAGCATGCAGCCAGCATTTGTAGGTCATACCCATATTTATCGAACTTCCTGTGTACATACTCCACAACAGGAATAGATCCTCCTTGTAGATTCTGTCATAAATTTCTGGCCTACCGCCCCAAAAATGTGCAATGACTTTCCACATGACTCTTAGGTCTTCCCGAACAATTTGAGAGAGTCTCACTCTCGATCCATTCCAGTCAATTCCAGGCCTAGCTATCATAGCCCAATACTTTCTTAGAGTGTCTCGGCTACCAAAGTCCCATTTGAGTCTGCGGTACCAATGCCTTGTCTGATCTTCTTCGTTATAGAACCCAAGTAGAACGCCTAGAGTGTTGACTGAAATGTGATGATCCTCATTGAAGAGATGGAATCTAATTGTTGGGCTTTGTAAATCTCCCGCTGCTCCTGTCACTTCCAAACTTGCCACGAACTCATGAACCAAAGGAGCAAATGTATCTTGACGCCAACTTAACAAGTTATTCCAGTATGGCTCATGCATTAGTCTTTCCAATCCAAAAATTAAATTTGCATTTGAAGGGTTCTAAGATGGGCAAATCAATGTACTTCCAGCGAGTGATGGGCAGTCGTAGGAGTTGTTGGTATCGATTCCTCATGGTGGGTGTCATTAGCAAGACTTGATTCACTGCTTGCACTTCCACGTATCTTGTTTCTTGATGTAAGTTGCTAGACTCTCCCATTGGGGCTTTTCCCTTACGTGCTCGTTCTTCGTTTCTTCGTGCGAAGGATCCTTGGGAAGACATTTCCTATAAGAAAAATAAGTACAATATAACGCAAGGAAACATTTCCCATCTCAATTCGGAATCCATCAATATGGCATGCATTACAAAATAGTCTTGCATTACATTGTGCATAAATATCATTATTCTCAACGACTTGGCAATAATTTAATTTTACAAATGCAATGATCATGTGGCAACCTATCATAATCTAGAGGCAATTTCTACTATGATAGTCAACATAAAAGTCAACTTCATCTTCTTCATCAAAACCAAGTTGAGGTTGAAAATGGAGTAAACACAAAAGCTCAAAATTCACCAAACATAAGGTTGGAATCAACAATGTAGTGCCTAAGGAACAACAAAGTTGTAATCTTTTCTACTTATGCTCCCAATTTCATATGAAAATCCAACAAAACAAGAAATGCCCAAATCTCACATAGAGTTTATCATCTAAGCATCAATAGGTTGCAAGACATGAAATTTTCCTCATATGGTGACAATGCAAGCTCTAAATAAGTCATATGAGTGATCTCATAACAAAATAATCATAAAGGAACTTATAGCAATGTAGATTCATGGAGATATGCTCAAAGGGAATAGACTCTAGCATTTGAACTAATGAAAGCAAAGGAAGAAATGCGTTACCTCTTGGATGACTTTGTAAGGTGGAAAAAGCTTGAAATCTTGCAAGAAAATGTCTTGAGGAAGAAGTATTTTTACCTTAAGAGAAGGTTTTGCTCGTGGAGGGGAAGAAATGAAGTAGGGAAGGGTTTTAAACTAATTCACACGAGATTTCTGCGAAAATATCTGGTGTCCGTCCACGCGGCCTTCATGCGTGAAGCCAGGCGTGGACGGCTACTGGTTAAGGTTCACGCCACCTTCATGCGTGAAGGGTGGCATGGACGGCTTTGTCCTCACGCCTCCTTCACGCGTGTATGGGGTGTGGTTGCGTTATATGCGTTTTACCTTGGTTATTTTAGCCTCTTTTGCTAGTGGTGATGTTGCGTTGATGAATTGTGGTCAATTTATGCCCTCCAAATGCTTAATCTGCGATTGTTAGCTTAAACGGGGCTATGTAAAAATAAGATTAAAGCATTCAAAAAGAAAACAAATTAATAACATAGATGAAAATTCTATAAAATCAAAGATAACGTTGGGATTGCCTCCCAAGTGCGCCACGTTTCACGTCATTGGCTAGACGTGGTGTCCTTTATCCTTCGAAACACACCGATTTCGGGACCTTACCCAGCGTCCCATGCACTTTGGCTTCAAGGTATGCACGAAGATGGGGAACATCCTTGAACTCACAAACAAGGAAGTGAAGAACAAATCCTATTGCCAATCCCAAGTAAGCATGGCATACTACCCCCAATTCCTCACGGATAGCTTGCCTTTCCTTTCTCTCCTCTTTATATACTCCATCCCCAAGAAATTTGTCATTAAAAACATCCCAATGAACAAGCACTTCTTCATATCCCTCTCTTAAAGTATTTACGTTCAACTCACCTTCTATGGAGTTGCCAAAAGTGACAATTTTCCTACTTTGCTCAATCCTTTCTTTGTCACTCTTTATCAACTCCTCATCCTCCCAATTAAGATTGTTATATTCATAAAACTCATTTTCACAAGAATAAAAAGACATGTTATCATCCTCACTCCCCAAATCATTATCACAAAATTTAAGAGAATCATCCTTGCAAACGTTATAAGTGTTTTCAATAAGAGATTGATTAAAAGGATTTTAAAGAATAGAAATGCAAGAAGAGTCAAGAATGTTACCCTTTGTGCGCTTTTCATCCTCACTCTCAATCTCTTCCCCTTTTTGCGTTTCTAACTGATAAGTGCTCATTTTTCTATATTTTTCTCCCTTTCACTAAGTCATTTTGTTTGTAGATCATTCCAATTTTCATGAGAATTAGTGCTTATTTGTGTTATTTTGCAAGGAGTATGAGTTGGAAAGCATTGGAAGCAAAGATGATGCTTTTCATGCATTTTGGATGCATTTGGAGTCAATGGGAGTCAAGGAGAAGCTATGGATATTGATGCAACACTTCTAATGGAGCTTAAGAGTTGTATTTTCAATGGTATTGATCATTTGGACAAGCTAAAACAAAAGAGAAGCAAAAGGTCAAGGTTGTGAAATTTCTGCACGTCAACATCTTAGTGATTGGACGATATCTCGGCCTATAAATATTCAAATTGAGTGATTCTTGTGCCATTGGAACGAAGACTCAAAGGGATACAACTCTCATGAAGACATTAAAGCTTTAAAAGGAAGAAAAATGGTTCAAAATCGTCCAAACTTACAGATTTCGTCCAAATCTGCCACTGTTCGGTATTTTGACCATATCTCAGCCTAAGAATGTCCAAATGAAGTGATTCTTGAGCCATTGGAAAGCCAGCTTGAAGGGCTATAACTTTTATGAAGACCAGAAAGGCTAAAGAAGTGTTTTTGAGTGTTAAAAATAGCCTAGAAGCCAAAGCAGTTGCACAGAATTTTGAGAAAACGCACTGTAAATTGCACAAAAGCATACGGCCATGCATATGGCCGTATGAGAGGCCGTATGACACCTACTCTGTTCAGTATTTAAGCTCTTTTTGAGCATTTTGGACTCGGTTTTGACCCATGGTTGAACCCTAAACACTTCCATTCACTCCTTTTCATATTTTTAGGTTAGATTAGGCTTAGATCTATGTATTTTAACACTTTTGGAGCTTGTAATATTGGATTTGAAGCTTGGATTTCAAGATTCTACCTCCCATTTCAATAGAGAAGTTTTCTTTCCTTTATCTCTTTTCTTTTGCAAGATTTATGCTTATTACTTGTGTTTTTGTGTTCTTTATGCTATTTAATCATGAGTAGTTAGTTTATGGGCTTGAGTTAGGGTTGTATTATCTATTTGGATGCTTAAGTTGTGATTATTGTGAAAAAGGGGAAGAACCCCAACCTAGGGTTCTTGAGTTTGAGTTGGATTTTGATTTTATCATTCAATGATTAGTTGCGCAATGATTGTTGTTTGTCTTTGGAAAGTCTTCCATCACAATGGGAATTGGATGGGAGACTTGAGCCAACCCAATCTCAAACCCATTTTCTCTTCTATGGAAATAGGGGTAGATTTGGGGCTTAAATAGCTTTTGTTCTTCAAGAACTTAGGTTGATACACCATGAATGGGGCAACCTTTGTTCTAATCCTTGTGGAAACTTGGATTTATTAGTGCTAGCCTCTAGAACCTAGGTAAAATGTTCTTCCCCCAAACGTAAGTGTTAAAGCATCTAGATGGTAATTCCCCTAGCTTGAGTCCTTTTTCTTTATTTTGCACTTATCTATTGTTTATACGTGTTTGTTCTACCTTGTTATAATTTGCTTAGCTTCTTGTTGATTTCCTTGTGCTAGTGCCTAGTTTTGTGATTGCATATTGCGTGCCATAACCCCCAATCCTCAGCGGAACGACATTTCATACCCGTACACTCACCATCACTCATTTTTGCTACACATCACTAACTCAAGAGTTAAAACTTCTTGAAGTACCGGGGTGTCACATTCTACTATCTCTTCAACACTCACCTCTTCACAATCAATTCTTCTTTCAATCTCATCAAAAACCCTTGGATTGGCTTCCAAAATTGGGAGATCATCTACAAGTGGGTAAATAACCCGTGGTAATATTCTCTTCTTGAACTCCTCCGTCATTGATAGCATCTTGGTTTCAATATCGTCCAATGGAAGACCTTCCTCTCGTAAGGTAACAAGATATTCCTTGATTTCACTCCTAATTTCGGCCCTTAAATTGGTCGTATCCTCCTTGGCCATTTGTATAAACATTTCCACTTTCTCCTTCAAGATCATCTTAATCTCATCATTGGCCGGTGGGATGTAATCACAAGGTGGCTTTCCATAAGGCATGGGAGGGGTGGAATTTTGAATGGATGGTGGTGTTTCATAGTAGTATCTAGCATTATGTTCTTCATAAAATTGTGGTGGGGGTGAATAGTAGGTATTTAGGTGGGAGGTGGGATACAAATATTGCTCATGATTATAGCTTGATGGAAGGTTATAACAAGGTGGAGGTTTAACTTTTGCAGGAGTTGGCGCCATTGGTGCCAATTCACAATTTGGATCAATCTCTTTCATCACTTGAACAAGTCGGTTGTTAATACTCTCCGCTATAAAACTCAATGATTCCTCTCCATCGTGGGATGTTGGGTTCTCAATTCTCTTATGATTAGGCATAGAGGAGGTAGCATATGGGTATGGTTCATAGATAAGATAAGGTGAAGTATATGGGTATGGTGGTGGTGGGTACATATAAGGATATGGATGGTAGTGTGGGTGTTGTTTATAGGTTTGGGGTGGAATATTTCTCCAAGATAGTTCTCCATGGTGTGGATAACCATGGGGATGCATATAAGCACTCATTGGTAAGCTTTCAATTGATTTTCAACAAAAATTTCCTGCACAAAACATAACCAACAACAATTCTTTGCAACTAAACGTAGTTGTAAGTGAGTAACGAAATATGCAAGACAAATTAAGCTCACTTCTTCAATCAATCAACAAAAATAAGAGAACAAATTAAAAAGAAAAACAATTCAAGAACTCTTAAAAATTAGCTTCATAAATGTCAAAACACAACTCAAAACCGTTTGCCTTCCCCGGCAGCGGCGCCATTTTGAAGGGGTAATTTTAGTGGTGAGGTGTGTAATGTAGGTGGTAAAACGAAGAGTCAAGACTCCCCGAGTGTCGATCTCTCAAGGAAGACAGATTGGAGTTGAATTAATGTTGGCATTTAGGAGGTTAAGGGAAAAGAGTTACGTAAATGACTAAGACGCGATGATATTTATACAAGGGTTCTAGACTTAAAGGGGATAGGTTTAAGAAAAGGGGAAATGGAGATTGGGGCTCGTGGCTAGCACATATGGTCGACTCTCTTGTAGGTTTTGCAAACACAAGGTTTCGATTCAACTACGGAGTTCACGGCACATCACCGAGTGGCGTCACACTCGGACCCCCACATCCTCAGTCGGTTGGGGCATTTCGTCGAACACCTTGTCTACCACTCCTCCCGGGCCTCTTCCTCTCGGACAAAGGGCAAGGATGTGGATGAGTCGGAATTGTGAGAGGCCGCTATCGCGCAGACACTCACTTTCACAGGGTTTGCTACCTAATGTGGCCACACTTACACACAAAGCATATCAAACACCACCAACACAAGCATTTGAATCTAAAAGCACCAAGTTCACAAATTTCAGGAAATTTCTCCAACAAATCAACCACAAAACTAGTTTCGGGGCCACCAATCCCCTATCTCCTCCTACACGCGTGATACCTGCGTGAATGGACCCTACCCGGTTGCTTCTTCGCTTGTTGCTCTGTTTTGGCCTCGGATCGCTTTCCATTCTGGGGAATTGACTTCAAAACATGCTCTAAAGTTGAGTTAGAGATTTTTTGTCACATCCGAGTCTTTATGCATGAAATTGTTATAAATGGGTGACAAAACTTCACAATTCTGTCCTATAAATGACCTTGAGTTCGACTATTCTTGGCGCTTATCAGTTTCTCTTGTTAATACCTTTTTTCCTCTCTCCCGTTTTCTCTCTATAGAATCGTGTGAGTGTCTTTTAGTTTTTTTTTTCTTGTGACCTTGTGTGTCAGTTAGTGAGTGTGAGAGTGTTTTTCTGGTGTTTCTATGGAAGTTGGGATGACGAGTGGATTGGCGAAGGCATGTGAGGCGTTAGTTGTTAGGGATGATGAGGATGGAGTGATAGTCTATATCGGTGAGGAGGACCCTCAACCGGTTATTGATTTCTATTTTGTGGCAGTAGGGCGGGTGGTGTCTGATCGCCCGGTTAAACTAGTGGTTTTTCGTGATGTCATGGCGACAATATGGCGTCTGATGCGAGGGGTGTATATTCGCGAGTTGGGATCAAATCAGTTTTTGTTTACTTTCTTCCATGAGAAAGATATTGCTAGGGTTATGAATGATGGTCTTTGGACTTTTGATCAAAATCTTGTGGTTTTGACTTGGTTGAAGCAAGGGGACGATCATAGTATTGTAGGCCTAGATGTTGCTCCGTTCTGGCTGCAAGTTCATAATCCTCCTGGGGGATTTATGTCTGAGCGGGTAGCTACAACTGTTAGAAGTTATGTGGGGAGTTTTGTGGCTATAGACCCACTTATTTTTAGGGTGTCATGAACACTTTTATTTGCGTTCGTGTTCTTTTGAATGTGAAAAAACCTTTGAATTATCGTATGAGGATGAAGAGGCCTGGTGGTGAGTAGTTCTGGGCAGATTTGAGATAAGAGCATTTGCCTTATTTTTGTTTTTTATGTGGTGTTATTGGACATTCAGCCAAATTTTGTCCTGAGAGTCTTGATTCAGTTAAAGATTAAGAGGTGAATGTGTTTGGCCCTTGGATAAGGGCAGGTGGTCATCGGGCAATGGTTGCGCCAGCGAACAAGTGGTTAGTGCTGGATTTACCGGCAATGGGTGGCCGAGAGAGCAGTGGCCAATCTGTAACGGCTGATCATGATGAGCATTTAATTCCTAGTAAAGGAGTGACCGTTTAGGGAGAGGAGGAAATGCAAAAGAAAGTGCATGGGGTGAGGGAGGGAGTATTAATGATTCTATAAATGAGAGTGAGGGTGTGGTGGTTTGTGATCCAAAGAGACGTCGGGTTGGGTGTGAGAATGCTGTGAGTGTGGGTCATTCAAATTGGGCTAGCCCAATGTTGGTTGAAAATGAAACTATTGAGGAGGTGGGCTCTGGTTCCTAGGCCAACCGAGCCCAATGAGTTGCTTTAGCTGGAACAACCGTGGCCTTGGAAACCCATTAGCAGTTCAAGTCTTATTAGGCTTTGTTTCTCAAAGATGGCCTGGTATTTTATTTTTGTGTGAAACAATGAGCGATGCGAGACGGATGGAGGGTATTAGAATCAAGTTAAAATATGATAATTGTTTTGTAGTTGCTGCAGAGGGTAGAAGCGGTGGGTTAGCGTTACTATGGAATGGGGGATTGCCGATCGAAGTAGTGTGGTATTCTAATCATTATATTTATGCTATGGTCAGGGGGTGTGGTTCGGCGCCTTCTTGGAGGGTTACTGGGTATTATTGTCACCCAGAGAGAAGCGGACGAAGGGAATCATGGAATTTACTCAGGTATTTGGCTTCTCGAAATAATCTTCCTTGGGTTATTTTTTGGGATTTCAATGACCTGCTCTGAGAAAGGGAGAAATCAGGGCGAGTTCTTCATCCTCTTTGGCTCTTGAGGGGTTTTGGTGAGGTTGTTAGGGAGAGTGGTTTCTCTAACCTTGCATTCGGGGGTTGTCAATTCACTTAGGAAAGAGGGCGGGGCACAAATAATTGAGTTAGGGAGAAATTGGATAGAATTTTAGTCTCTGATGGGGCGTTACTTGTTTCCGGGTGCTAGGGCTTGGGCGATTGAGGGTAGCAGTAGTGACCATTTGCCTCTTTACTTGGTTACTCAGGTAGGGGGAGGGCGTCGTCCGGGAAGGCATCGTCGGTTCAAAAATTTCTTGGGGAGAAATCCTGAGTGTGTGGATGTGGTAAGAGAGGCGTGGGAAGGTTTGCAAGGTGTGGAGTTTACTGCTAAGTTGGGGCAGTGTGGGGAGGCAGTATGGGATTGAGGTAATAGATTGGCGAGAAAGGAGGGGAGGGAGTTCAAGAGATGTAAAGAGCAGTTGGGTAGATTGAGGGGATTATCATATAGTAGGGGCGTGAGGGAATTTGGGGAGTGTCAAGCGAAGTATTTGATGCTTCTTCAAAACCAAAGTAATAAGTGGAAGTAGAGGCCAAAGGAGAATTGGTACGTACTCCAGCGGTGATCGGAATACTCGATTCTTTCATAACTCAGTAAACCACCGTCAGAGGAGGAATGCAGTTACTCAGCTTCGAAATTCTAGAGGGAAGCTTGTGATGAGAGAGGTGGAGATGGGGGAAATTTGACCTCTTATTTCTCTGGTCTGTTTATGTCAGTGCAAGGGGATACAAGGCCGGTCCTGGAGTGTGTTGATAGAAAGGTGACTGAGGAGCAGAATTCTGATCTTTTGAAGCCGATCATGGCTGAGGAGGTTCGAGCAGCTGTGTTCGTGATGCACCCTGATAAGCACTATTTTTATATTTAATTTAGACTGATCTTAAAATAAATTAGTTTTATTTATTTAACATTATATTTATTTTACACTTTATTTTATATTTTGCAATAATATAATAATTAATTGAATAATTAGGCTTAATGAACATATTAATAAGAATTAGGCTTAGTTGATTATTTGAGATAATTATTGTCCTTTGTATTAGTTTAATTATTTGGCCCAACTAATATATTTTTATTGTTTTAATGTTATGTATAGCCCAAACCCAAGCAATGTAGTCTAATAAATTGCTAATTTACCTTTTCCCCCTATTTTATGGATCGTTATACCGTGGACTAAGGTCCACAATGCATTGTGGACCCTAGTCCGAAACGAGCCACACGTATGCGGCGTATTACAGGGTTTTTTTTAAAAAAATTAAAATATAATTGTAATTTGAACAACAACAAAAACAGTGACGAAGAAGCAAGAACAAAAAACACACACAAGTTCATCAGATCACAAAAACACAGATGACAATATTTAAACAACGTTGTGAAATTTGAAAAACATGGAACATAAGAGATAATACTTTGGCTTATATTCTATGTATCCTAACATTCGAATGCACAAACACATTACAATCTGTGTTACTAACATGAATACCCATAATGGTTGCCTAGAATACACAGAATGTTTGCCTAGAATACACAGAATATTGACACAAAACACTACAAAAAAACGTGTTTTTAGCGACGGACAAAATCCGTCGCTAAAAGGGCAAAATCCGTCGCTAATAGGGTTTAGCGACGGAATCTGTCCGTCACAAAAACCCTTCTCGCTAGAATTTAGCGACAAAATTTTTGTCCGTCGCTAAATTTCTTCCGGCGACGAATTTGAGGATGAAATTTGTGAGGGAATAACGACGACAAAATCCGTCGCTAAATCTAGCAACGAAAAATCCGTCGCTATATCAAGAAAAAATCCGTCGCTATTTTCCTAATTAGAAGATCTGGTGACAAATTTGAAAGGGAATAGTAACGGATATTTCCGTCGCTAATTATTTTCTTTTTGAAAAAAAATATATTTTATTTATTTTAATTAAAACTCTATTTTTTAAATTTACCTGTTAAAGCTTAAAATCCATATTAACACACTATATCTAACACTATTATCATCAACACTAACTACTACTATCAAATTATCATCAAACTTTATATATCATCATAAAATTAATCTATTATCAAACTTTATACTAACACAATACTTTAAATCACACTTTAATACAATAATATATATCATCAAAACACAATACTAGAAAATCAAAATTGCAATTACATAACAAATGTCTGAAAGTAGTTTTTTTGGTTGAGAAGTGTAGCAAAATCAAAATCTTGAAACCATGAACATGATCTCCTCCACCCACCTGCAAATTCAAGCATCAAGTATTAAACATCATACTCAAGCATCAAACATCAACTTAAAGTCCCTTAGTTAACAATAACTTTCACTAAAAATGATAATTGAAGTTTATGGGAAAAAATTCCATTATTAATCCAATAGTCACTCATCATTATCATTAGCATTTTAATCATCACACAATGCACAATTAATTCAATAACTTCAATTAATAAACCATAATCCATCATCACTAGTTAATCAAGATCCATAATCACTAGTTAGATGATAGATGCCTCTTTGGGAGCATTACAATGTTGTTAGATGTCTTTCTGTGAGCATTATAATGTTGTAAGATGTTTTTCTGTGGATGAACACTATAGCAGATAGGTTGTAACTATAAGAACAGAATGCTAGTGGTGCATGGTTATTGAGAATAATAATAATAATAATAATAATAATAATAATAAATGTATAATTTCACTATCAGTTTAAACTTTTAGTTAAGACGAAACATGTTATTCAATTTTGAAAGTATGGAGATATATGACGGGGGAGGGAGTGAGTAGATGTTTAACGACAAAAATTTTCCGTCGCAAAGTTCCATCGCTATTCCGTCGCTAATCCGTCGCTAATTTTCAATTTTTTTAAAATACGCAAATCCGTCGCTAAACCATCGCTATTCCGTCGTTAAATTAGCAACGGAATGAATCCGTCGCTAAATCCGTCGTTATTTCCGCGTTTTTTTGTAGTGTACACTAGCCGGTGCAGCCGTTGCATGCAAATCTTCTAAACAGACCGTGATAGTTAGATC
>CM008335.1:19645720-19665165 GCA_002525835.2 Ipomoea batatas
TTTAGCAACGGATTAAAATTTCCGTCGCTAGATTTTGCCAAAAAAATTCCCGCTACTTATTTCCGGGTTTATTTTGCTTCTAAAAAATGTGTGCGAAATTTTTGACAAAAAATCCGTCGCTAATCCGTCGCAAGTTTATGCGCGAAAATTTACCGCTAAAATTAGCTACGAATTTAACGACAAAAATTTTCCGTCGCAAAGTTCCATCGCTATTCCGTCGCTAATCCGTCGCTAATTTTCAAATTTTTTAAAATACGCAAATCCGTCGCTAAACCATCGCTATTCCGTCGTTAAATTAGCAACGAAATGAATCCGTCGTTATTTCCGCATTTTTTTGTAGTGAAATACACAGAACTCATCCTCCTAACATTCGAATGTTACTAACATGAATACACAGAACGTTTGCCTAGAATACACAGAATATTTGACACATAATACACAGAACTCATCCTCCTAACATTCGAATACACAAACACATCAAAACTTGTGTTAATAACATGAATACACAGAACGGTTGCCTAGAATACACAAAATATTGACACAAAATACACATAACTCATCCTCCTAAACATTCGAATGCACAAACACATCACAATCTAGGTTACTAACATGAATACACAGAATGATTGCCTAGAATACACAGAATGATTGCCTAGAATACACAAAATGATTGCCTAGAATACACAGAACTCATTTTGGTACGAGGTGCACAATGCATTGTGCACCTCAGTCCACGATATAAATTGCCCTATTTTATATGTTTTGTACGTGAGGTGAGAGTAGACAGTAGAATTGGAGCGAGGACTTCGGCGATTGCAGCAACAGAATCGGCAACTCTAGCGACGAGCTATTTAGACGGCGTCGATTGCAAATTTCTATCCACAAACTGCGATGAATTCTATCTGCAAACGGCTTCTGCGAATTTCATCCACAACAATTATGAATGGACGAAATTGAGCCTAGATTAGTATAAATAGGGATGGTTTTTCTTTTCAGTAGATATCAATTTTCACTGAAGAATTTTATTTACTTTGTAAACAATCCCTGCGAATCTGCAATGTCTTGCTGAGTTCTTATTTTTCCAATTCAAGGATTATTGAAGTTTGATTCTACAAGACCAGTGAGATTTATTTGGCTTAAATTATTCTTTGCACTTTATTATCTATATATCTTCTGTTATATTTATATGAATTATTGCTTGGTTAATTATTGCAAAAGGGCCCATTGTTCAATTGTGAAGTTATTAAATTGCTAGTTAGAACCTTGAATCCGTAATTGTTTAAGTGTTCTGATGTTGGTAGCAAATAGCAGAATTTGATTATATATTGATTTTCAGATTGTGTTATGAAGATATATAGTCTAGCTTAAATGAACCGAGCTTGTGAGTTTGTTGGCTAGGATTGGTAGTCTTTCTAATTCATTTAATGTTGTTAGTAAATTAAATCCTAAGAGCTTGTTTAGGATTTTTTATTAGCTAGGAAAGTAATTAAAGAGCTTGTTTTGATTACCGACAAAGTAAGAAAGACAGGTTGTTAGAGCTTGTTAATAACCATAACCAATCTAGTAAAGAGTTAAGTTAATTTGGCTTGCAAATCAATATCTGTCTTGTTAGAATTAAACTGATATTATGCCTAGGGTTGGATACTAGTTGTTATTGACATATATTTGATATTTGATATTTGATATTATTTTCTATTTTATTATTGCCATTTAAGTTTCGATTCTCATCTCATTATTTATTAATTCTATTGCTAAAAATAAGTCTAATCAATATCAGTGGGTACGACCTTACTCATCACTATTACAATTCATAAGAGTAAGTATTTCTTATTTGTTAGCTTCGACACCCATCACACCCAGATAAATTGCCTGGTCCGGATGGGCTCTCTCCGACTTTCTTCTAGTTACATTGGGACTTTTTAGGGAAGGAGATGTTGTGTATGAGTTTTAGTGAGCATTGGGTTAAGTTGATGAGGGAATGTGTCTCTATTGTGACTTTTAATGTATTGGTTGATGGTTGGGAGTGGGGGCCTATTATTCCATAGAGAGGTTTGCGTCAAGGGATCCTCTTTCGCCTGGTTTGTTTATTTTGGTGGTAGAATGTTTGAGCGGAATGTTACGAGTGTTTGAAAGGGAGCTTGCATGGGGTGAGAATGGCTAGGGGAGCTCCGTCGATTTCCCACTTGGTTTTTGCTGATGATTGTTTGTTCTTCTTTCGAGCAAATAATCTTGAAGTAGGGATCATTCGGCAGATATTGGATGAGTATGGGAGGGCTAGTGGCCAGGAGGTAAATCTTAGTAAGACATCTATTGTTTTTGGGAATAATGTTCATCCGAAGGATAAGGAGGCTGTTTGTGAAGTTTTGGGTGTTCATGAACAGTTGGGTGGGGGTAAGTATTTGGGTGTCCCGAGGTATGTGGGGCTTAGGAAGAAAGAAATTCTTGGTTTTGTTAAGGTTCAGATGAGAAATCCAATTTTGAATTGAGGTAACCATTTCTTATCTCGAGCGGGTCGTGAGGTTTTATTGAAAATGGTCCTTCAAAGCATTCCAAATTATGCAATGAACATTTTCTTGTTACCTAAGGGTTTGTGTAAGGAGATGTGATAAGTGCAAAAGATACCACTTTTATAAGGTTATTTGTGGATCGTTTAGTACACAAGTTAAGGCTTTTATGAATGGTTTAGTCTTAAATTGCCTTAAAATGCTTTATATTGTCTTAGTACCCCGTTTTACGCTTTGTTAATTGTTTTGTAGGTAAAAAGAAGTGCAAAAAGGTGGAAAATGGCAATATTTCGGAGAAGGATTTACAAACCGAAGTTGGAAGGCAAAATAGGCCTTGGACGCGCGTCCAGGCCGGCGTCCAATACACACCTCTCTGAAGTTGGCACAGCAGAACAGAAATCTGTTATGGATGCGCAGTGGACGCGGGGTGGACGCCCGCGTCCAATTTTCAGCCCGCAGAAGTTTGAAGTTTGTGCAGCAGAAGGCACGCTGGACGCGCAGTGGACGCGCGTCCAGCGTGCGTCCATCGCGGAAATTTTAGTTGTTGGGCGAGATTTAAAAGGTGAATTGAGCTATTTTGCAGGGATCCATCACACTTCAGTCCTAGATCATTTTAGAATATTTCTCTCTCTAGGATTAGCCTAGAGAGATCTCTCCCAATTCACTCCACATTGCAATTCTTAGGTTTAGATTAGAATTAGATAAGAATTCCATTGTTGCAAGATTGAGATCAACATTCAAAAGTTCAAGTTCAAAGTTTAATTGCAAGTTAAGTCTTCATTTTAATTTCTTGTCATTACTTTTACCTTTTGCTATTTCAATTCCAAGTATGATTAGATAGATCTTTGTGGATTTGGATTGAGCAATTTTGTATGGATATTCTTGAGCTTTGAATTGATCAATTATGTTTTGCAATTGCTTTGATTATGAGTTTGATTGTGTGAATGGTGATCTTCTTTGACTCTTGTGTAGGGGTGATCAACCTATATGAGAGGTGTTTGGAGAAGAAGTCTCATCTACGAGAGTAGAGTTACTCCTTAGCCTAGCCTAGCACATTTCCCTCTCACCTTTGAGAAAAGGGAGAGTGGAAGACAAGAGGCACACAACGTGTTTGGCAAAATGCCTCTTTTAGCCTAGTGATCATGAGAATGACATTACGGTCTAGGAGAGAGTCCATTGACCACGGGAGTGGCAATGGTGCTTGTGACCTTGTCTCATTTTCATAGTCTAAGTGTTGCTAGCCTAATATCTTAGGAAATCAAGGATACCTATATGAGTTGCAAGATCCAAATCCTCCTTTCCAATTGATTGTTTCCAACGTTTTGTTCCTTATTTTCATGATGTTTTCTTTTTAACACCTACTTCTTTCCATCCACCGCGAAAACTACATTCATCAAATGGCGTCGTTGCCGGGGATGGCATCGTTTTTTGAGTAGTAAATGCCTTTGGATTAACATGAGCAAGTGTTCAAGTTAGAGAATCTAACCCCCCCCCCATTTACTTTCTATTTTTGCAATTTACTTTGTTTACGTTTTAATCTTTTTGTCATTTTAATTGCTACTACTCTCATTTGCAACTACTTCTAGTTGCAAAACACTCTCTTGTCTTTGTGTTGATAGGTTGATCCTCTATAATGTATTCTCAAGCAAGATATCAACAAGAGGATTACTATGAGGACCAAGGAGGAAATAGGCAACCAAGGGGAGGCTATAATGCTCAAGTTTCTAACCCCTATGGTTATAGAGATTATGAGGACTATGAACAACCTTACTCAAGGACATATGGATCTTCACAAGAATAATACCAACCAAGAAGGCAACCATCAAGACCTCAATATGATGATAAGGCATATGATGAGTATGATGATCCACCACGAAGGCAAATATCAATAACTCAATATGATGATAGAGAATATGGTGATTACCATTACTCAAGGAGAGCTTCATCACCACCTCAAAGGATAACCATATATGATGAGCCACCGGAGAGATACCAAGAGTCTTATCATGGTCACGATTATGAGCATTCAAGTCGGGCCCAACCACTAAAGAGAGACACCTCTTATGATCATGCAAGGGAATACCGGCCACCTAGGTATTGCCGGGATGATTATGAGGGGGATTATCATGATCGAGAAGACTATTCTTATGATTACCGGGGGTATAGGAGGAGTGCATCTCACCAAAGCTACAATTCAAAATCTTACCAATCTACCCATTATGACGAGGATAATGTCTACCCTCATAACTCTTACTCCGAACAAATTCAATACTCACAATCCCCTCAAAATGAGAAATATTTTCCATACACTCGAGATGAACACTACCTTTCATACACTCAAAATCCCTAATACCCTCCATATTCTCAAGATCATCAAGACTATCCATACTACTCCAACCACTATGAGAATGAGGAGTACATGATGCAACCATATGAGGAGGAAAACACGGAAGACATGAAGAACAAGATATTGGCAAGGATAGAAGAATTAAAGCAAGAAATGGCCAATATAAGAGAAAAGTTGAAGCAAAAATCTAGACAAAGAACCTCCTCCCTAGGGCAAGAGACGCAAGCATCAATTCGAACCTTGGAAGATCAAACGGCTCAAGTGGCCAAATGTGGAAATGAAGAAGAAGATACTTATGGTAACACCTTTGAGCATACACGTGGGAGTGAATATGAGAATGTTGAGGAAAAAGAGAGTGTTGAAGGAAAAAAGAATAGTGAAACAAAGAAAAGGAGTGAAGAAAAAGCCCCCGTGCTTGAGGAAAACTTAATCCATGAGAGGGAAAATCAAATAAGGGTACAAGTACAAGAGGAGAGTGATGATGATGTGGAGATAGTGTGGGAAGAGGAAAAGCCATGTGGTGACACTATTGAGCTTGCATGTGGTAAGACACTTGACCCTATTAGTGGTAGCACTACTCTTGGTGATAAAATTTCTAAATCTTGGGCCGACATGTGTGATGAGAATGATGATTGTGATTATATTGGTGTGCTTATTCATTTTGATAATGCTAATATTGATTGTGTTGATGATGGAGTTGAAAACGTGGTAGATATGACTAGTGAAAATAATTGCATAATTGAAGATGTTGATAATGAGGTCAATCTTTTCAACCCTTGTGTTTTTAATGATAGTGATTCATTTGACTCCTCCGATGATGATGATGAAAATTGTTTTGATACTTGTGAAAACAATTCTTTCGTTTCTTTAGATGATAATGATGTTCTTGAGTCTTTTACTTTTGGTGATGAATCTTTGTCAAATGAGCTTACTAATGATTTGCATGAGATATGTGGTGATGATGATGTTAATGTTGATGCTAGCTTGAGTGATTTAAATGATATTAAGTTTGTGAATTTCCTTGACGATTGTCTTGATGATGCTATGTATATTCATGACTTGCTTTATGAAGTTGAGGAGGAAACGGATGGATGTGAACGGGATGTTTTGTTGAGTAGTGAAAAAGAAGAAGAGAATGAGAGTATGTTTATGGAGAAAGAGAGTGTTGAAGGAAATGAGAAGATTGAGAAAGAAGAGAGGGAGAATGAGAAACAAAAAATAATGGTAGAAAGGGTTGAAAAAGAGAATGTAAAAGAAGATGTTGAAGACAAGAAAAAGACAAGAGATGAGAGTGTTAGGGAGGAAGTTGAGGAGAAAGTGAGAAATGATGAAAAGGAGTTTGGTGAAAAGAAGAAAAATGAAAAAAGAGGAAAGTTGGAAGATAATAGCATACTCATGGACATGGATAGTTGCCAACCTTGGGAAGAGAGTATGCTATGTATAGAATTAAAGGAGCTTGCCAATGCCCGTCATTTGAGGGCATATCGTGAAGAAAGAGTGAATGGGGCAAAAGGACTTGTCCCCGTCAGTGTATGTTGCAATGAGGGCTTGAAAGTTGCGTCGGGCTATGGACGTTAAACGTAGCGCTTCTCGGGAGGAAACCCGAGGAAAATTGATAAATGGCTCAAAGCTAAGAGGATGATTAAAGACAATGTACTTGAAGAGAAGCAAAAAGGGAAGTCTCTTTATCTCCCTTGTCTTTTGTTATTTCGCCTTTGTGCTTCATTTCTAAAAGTGTGGAAACCCGGGGTTATTTGGCATTATAGTGTATGATGTTAAAAGTCTTTCATAAAAGAAATGTTGTGATCCTCCTAGCCCATAACCCACTTCTAAAGTGTGGAAAGGGCGTTGCACTAGGCGAATAACCTTATCTCTTTCCCACCGTGTGCATAGAGCGAACATCGAGGACGATGTTCAATTCTAAAGTGTGGAAAGGGAAGCACTTTGTGCTTAAATGTGATTAAGTATATGATGCTTAGTATAGAATCTTGTGTGGTGTTGAAATTAATGTTTTGTTTAATCTATCCTAGAAATGTGTTGCTATGAAGGAATAATTGAGGTCAATGTTGAATATCCCATGTGAAAATTGATTATATTGTGTGCTTGCATGATAATTCACCCTCTATTTTGTTTGGACCATAGTCAATGATCCCTCGAAGTGGGAGTGTGCACTTGCCAATGCTAGCTAGCAAGATAATATGCTAAGCCCGGAAATGAACAAAGATTTTTGGTTGACATGGGGCAAAAGTGAGCTTTTTTTATTTTATTGAAGGTGGTTTGAGGGGATGTGAACGAAAAAAATGCTTGAATCAAATACAAAAGAGCCCAATGAGGCCACCTTGTGAGAAAAAATTTGGAAAGCCTTCTTGCTAGGACGTTGGGACAACCATTGCACCGTCTTCGAAAAAGCGTAGAGCTCTACGTGAAGTCGGTTGCCCCAACACTAGGTCTTAGAAGATGAGAAAAAGAGAGCCATTCCGCCAAGATTCGGGCACCCATTGCACCGACCTTCGAAAAAGCATGGAGATCCATGTGAAGTCAGGTCGCCCGACGACGTTATCTTGGGGAATGAGAAAAGGAGAGGTCTATCCCGTTAGGACCGGGCACCCATTGCACCGACTCTCGAAAAAGCATGGAGTTCCATGTGAGATCGGGTCGCCCGACGGATGGTCCTAGGGGATAGGAGAAGCCCATGTTAACCATTCACATTACTTACCTAGGCAAGGGCTTGAGGTTATAAGGTTGGACTATTAGCATTGACTTGTGCACACCGTTCGCACTAGTTGGCTCGGCTAGTGGCCCTTTCAAAATATTTGGTGAATTCCCGTTCGGAATGCATGCTTGAAAAGTGTGAAACAAAGTCTATTACCGAAGATTTACTTTACCTTAAGAAGGGTCACTACAAGAAACATGCACATAGACAACACTAAAAAGACAACAGTTTTTGACAAAAGTGTTGTCTTTTGTGTAAAAGACAACAGTTTTGGACAAAACCGTTGTCTTTGACGCGACACTTTTATCAAAGACAACGGTTTTTACCGAACCGTTGTCTTTAGTGTGTTGTCTTTGTGCATTTTGTAAAAAGACAACACCGCAAAGACAACGATTTTTAAAAACCGTTGTCTATGTGCATTTTTTTAAATAAAAGACAACGGTTTTATGTAACCGTTGTCGTTGAAGTGTTGTTTTTTAGTGCACTTGAATACACAACACTACAAAGACAACGGTTTTTTAAAACCGTTGTCTTTGCGCGTTTATTTTTTTAAAAAAGACAACGATTTTATATAACTGTTGTCATATATGTGTTGTCTTTAAGCACACTTGAATAGACAACACTTCAAAGACAACTATTTATTAAAATCGTTGTCTTTGTGCACCCATTTTTTCATTTAGAAAATGGTTTTATTTAATCATTGTAGTTCGTGTGTTGTCTTTAAGTGCACTTGAATACACAACATTACAAAGACAACAGTTTTTTAAACTTGTTGTCTTTGCGCGTTTATTTTTTTTTAAAGACAACGGTTTTATTTAGCCGTTGTTGTTGGTGTGTTGTTATAAACAGATTTTAATACCCAACACTTCAAAGACAACAGTTTTTAAAAACCGTTGTCGTTGTTGTGTTTTCTTTAAGTGCACTTGAATATACAACACTTCAAAGACAATGGTTTATTAACATCGTTGTCTTTGTGCACCCATTTTTATTTAGACAATAGTTTTATTTAACCATCGGATTGTATTAGCGGCTTTGACCAGCGAATTGTATTAGCAGTTTGTAAAAAAAAATATTTGCTAAAATTAGCTCTTTAGGTTTGCGGTTAGCATGTAATTAAATTAAAATGACCTAAAAGGTATACATAATAATAATAATAATAATAATAATAATAATAATAATAATAATAATAATAATAACAATAAAAAATCAATAGGTTGAATAATAATAATAATTAATAAATAAATAAATAACATCGTGTAATAGGTTGACCCACTATATTTTTTATGTTTATCTTTTTGAAAAAATACATTAAAGACCGAAATATCTTTGTACTTAATGATATTTAAACTGTTTTGTTGATTGATGATAAAAAATGGTCATGTCATAATAATACTAGAAACAAAAGTGAATGTTCTCATAAAAAGAATTAAAAGTAGACTGTCACCTATAAATTTAGGACCAAAATATAATTAACTCTAATAATAATATTTATATAAAATAAAAATCAAAATAAAAAAAAAAACAAACAAAAAACAAAGAAGAAGAAGAAGAAAGCAAAAAAAACTTTGGACATTTTAATATCAGTTTCAACAACACTGGCTTCAACAACACTCAATAGACAACGGTTTTTAACCGTTGTCTTTTCTAAAAAAGACAACAGTTAAAAACCGTTGTCTTTGCGCGGGACTTACAACAACACCGGCTTCAACAACAGAAATTTTACCTCATAGACAACGGTTTTTAACCGTTATCTATGAGCATTTTTCTTGTAGTGGGTGTCAATTCTTGGGATATTCACTATTGAACTTTATGGTTCATTTATGGACACATTTCTTTGATAGAATAAAGGAAACCTTAATTTCAATATTGTGCTGGTTCTTTCATCCAGCTCATATGCGTTTCTAAAGCTTTGTGATATCTTTTGCACTTGTTGTGTTGGTTGTCCTATGATTGCTTGCTTGAGGACAAGCAAGGTCTAAAGTGTGGAAAGTTTGATAAGTGCAAAAGATACCACTTTTATAAGGTTATTTGTGGATCGTTTAGTATACAAGTTAAGGCTTTTATGAATGGTTTAGTCTTAAATTGCCTTAAAATGCTTTATACTGTCTTAGTACCCCGTTCTACGCTTTGTTAATTGTTTTGTAGGTAAAAAGAAGTGCAAAAAGGTGGAAAATGGCAATATTTCGGAGAAGGATTTACAAACCGAAGTTGGAAGGCAAAATAGGCCTTGGACGCGCGTCCAGGCCGGCGTCCAATGCACACCTCTCTGAAGTTGGCACAGCAGAACAGAAATCTGCTGTGGATGTGTAGTGGACGCGGGGTGGACGCCCGCGTCCAATTTTCAGCCAGCAGAAGTTTGAAGTCTGTGGAGCAGAAGGCACACTGGACGCGCAGCGGACGCGCGTCCAGCGTGCGTCCATCGCGGAAATTTTAGTTGTTGGGCGAGATTTAAAAAGGGAATTGAGCCATTTTGCAGGGATCCATCACACTTCAGTCCTAGATCATTTTAGAATATTTCTCTCTCTAGGATTAGCCTAGAGAGATCTCTCTCAATTCACTCCACATTGCAATTCTTAGGTTTAGATTAGAATTAGAGAAGAATTCCATTGTTGCAAGATTGAGATCAACATTCAAGTTCAAGTTCAAAGTTCAATTGCAAGTTAAGTCTTCATTTTAATTTCTTGTCATTACTTTTACCTTTTGCTATTTCAATTCCAAGTATGATTAGATAGATCTTTGTAGATTTGGATTGAGCAATTTTGTATGGATATTCTTGAGCTTTGAATTGATCAGTTAGATTTTGCAATTGCTTTGATTATGAGTTTGATTGTGTGAATGGTGATCTTCTTTGACTCTTGTGTAGGGGTGATCAACCTATATGAGAGGTGTTTGGAGAAGGAGTCTCGTCTACGAGAGTAGAGTTACTCCTTAGCCTAGCCTAGCACATTTCCCTCTCACCTTTGAGAAAAGGGAGAGTGGAAGACAAGAGGCACACAACGTGTTTGGCAAAATGCCTCTTTTAGCCTAGTGATCATGAGAATGACAATACGGTCTAGGAGAGAGTCCATTGACCACGGGAGTGGCAATGGTGCTTGTGACCTTGTCTCATTTTCATAATCTAAGTGTTGCTAGCCTAATATCTTAGGAAATCAAGGATACCTATATGAGTTGCAAGATCCAAATCCTCCTTTCCAATTGATTGTTTCCAACGTTTTGTTCCTTATTTTCATGATGTTTCATGCACATTTTTTACTATGTTTGGGTTAGCTTTCAAACACTAAACACTCTTGTGCTTAATCCCCTTACCGCTCAAATTCCCTCCTTGCCGTCCTTTGAGAACGATACTCGGAAATCTTTCCGTTTTAACACCTACTTCTTTCCAACCACCGCGAAAAACTACATTCATCAAGATGGAAAAGGTTATGAGTTATTTTTGGTGGGGTTGTGAGAGTAAGGGAGGGAAGGGTATTCGGTGGAGGACATGGGGGTATGGGGTTTTAGAGGATTCGAGAGATAAAGTTGGCTATGTTAGGTAAGCAAAGGTGGAAGTGTTTGACTCAACTTGAGGCTTTGGTCACTCAAGTGTTTAAAGCTCGTTATTTTCCTCATTGTTCTTTTTTGGATGCTAGGGTGGGCTCAAATGTACCTTTTATGTGGTCTAGTATTCGGGGAAACCCAGGATCTGTTACGGAATGGACTTAGGTGCCGGATAGGGGATGATCAAACGGTGAGGGTGTGGGGTGATCCGTGGCTCCGGGATGATCAAAATTCTTATATAGAAACCCCAGAGTTTGTTCAGTTGGAAAATCCTTGTGTGAGCTCTCTTTTCATCACCAATACTACAACTTGGGATGTTCATTTGCTATGTGATATTTTTTTAACCCGGGACTCAAATCTTATTCTTAGCTTGCATACTCCTCGAGTGGGTTACAAGGATTCTTGGTTTTGGAGTGGTGAGGAGAGTGGGTTGCATTTTGTTAAGAGTGCGTAGCGAGTGGCAAGGGCGGTGAGGGAGACGGTGGAGGGGCTTGAGTGGATTTGAATGTGGAAATTCAATATTCCTCCAAAAAGTAAATGTTTTTTTAGAATCTGTGTACTGGTCGGCTCCAGACAAAGGATGTTTTGCAGATTAAGAGGGGTCAGTTGTTATCCAGTATGCACTTTGTGTAGGGTAGAGAATGAGAGTGGGGTCCATATCTTTGGAAATTGTCCTTTTGCTCATGCATGTTGGCGTTTGTTAAATGATAGTTGGGCTTTGAGTTTTGTTGAATCTATTCAGGAATGGGTGGGGGAAATGGGGAATGTGATGTCTGTTAAAATGTTTGAGAATGTGATCACCATTTGTTGGTTTATTTGAGAGTGCAGAAATGGGTTAATATAGCAAAATCAAACATTGACTCCTGATATGGTTGTGCAGCATGCTTTGGTTATGATTTGTAATTGGCGTCAGCTTAATTCTAAGGCTGCTCAGCGGCAGTTCAGAATATCGTCTCCAAGTATGGGTTGGTGTCCTCCTCTGGCTGAATTTTATAATGTGAATATTGATATTGCCATGGATTATGACAATTGCAACATGGGGTTTGGCTGGATTGTTAGAGATGCTACGAGGGTTGTTTTAAATGTGGTCAGATTCACTATCTCGGGGCGTTTTTCGGTGAGGGAGGCGGAGGCGATAGGTAGAGCCGTCAAAACGGGCTTAGCCCGCCGGGCCGGCCTACCCCGCCCCCTACTTAGGTAAGGGGCAGGTTTCAGAAATTGAAGCCCGCCAAAGAGCGGGCTTTTTTGGCCCGCCCCGCGGGCTTGGCGGGGCGGGCCTGGCGGGCCGCAGGCTGCCTGCCATCTTTTTTTTAATTTTTTTTTAATTATATATATATTATGTTTTATGTGAGTTATGTATAAGTTATTTTAATTATTTTTTTTATGTACAAATGATAAAATTTTAAAAAATGAGTAATAAATTAACAATTTACAAAAAAAAAAAAGCGGGGGCCCGCCTAGCCTGCGGGGCGGTGCGGGCCAACAAAACTCAAGCCCGCCAAAGAGCGGGCTTTTTTGGCCTGCCCCGCTTAGGCCCGCGGCCCGTCGGGCTTTGGCCCGCCTCGCCCCGCCAGCCCGTATTGACAGCTCTAGCGATAGGGGCTCGGGAAGCTTTGAGTTGGATCAAGCAAATGGGATGGCAAAAGGTGATTTTTAGAGATAGATGTTGAAGTGGTTCTGTGTGCTGTGGCAAAGGGCGAAACTTAGCAAGCTCCTTTTAGGTCTATTGTTCAGGAAATCAAAATGGTCCTTTGTCAGCTTCCTCAAGTTCGTTTTGTGTTTGTTCCTCTTTCTGGGAATGGACCTACTCATGTTTTAGCTCGAAATGCTCTATGTAATTATGGGAAGGAAAGGTGGAGTGCTCTGAGTTTATTCCTTCGTTTCTTTCAGCTTCTGTCTGTAAGGATATTTGTGTTAATTAATCTAAAGTTTTCGTTTGGTTCTCAAAAAAAAAAAGAAAAAAGGAGACTACCTTCTTCTCTCTCCTGCATGTTAGCACCTTTAACTCCTTTTTTTTTTTTTTGTTAAAGAAGGTATGCTGATTACCTGGTAGAAACATATCCTAGGTACGATTATGTCGATTGTTGTGAGATTGATATTGAGATTAAGATTGATACCTCCATACTTGTGAATGATTATGGATTGGATACCTTCAATCGAGCAATATTATGCTATGTTGATGTTTAAAAATGAGACTTGAGTTACCTATGATTATGAATACATGTTGAGAAGGATATTGAGAAAATCTATGTTTTGAAATGACTATATGGATGTGAATTCTTCCTTATTCTTTTTTTGAGTGCTAAAAAAAGTATAAGGAGGAATTCACATCCGTATAGTCCTTATCTACTATACTAATAAGAGCCAAAGAGAGTTAAGCCTAAAATGGGTAGAAAAAATGGCGGTCAAATTATTTAATCAAATGGATGGTTCAGATGAATTATTTAATCAAATAGATGGTTAAGATAATTCAGATTAATATTATTAATAGAGATTACCTAATTTAACCTTACCTTTATGATTATCCGTTAAGTTTTCTGTTAAATATTCTCTTCTCCGTTAATATTCCGTTAACTTTTAACTTACCCATTAATTTCTATAAGAAAGGTCTTAGGTTCGAACCTCATCTCAATCACATTTGACATAATTAAGTTACTCACTCTATTTTACTCTTATTAAATTAAATAAATTAGTAGCTACAAAAAAAAATGATACATATATATATTTCTTTAATTTAGAATTATGTGTCTACAATACCTTTATTTGAAAAAATTATTCATTATCAAAAAATTAAATTAAATAAGAGAAATAATTTCATTAGTTATACTGTCTTTATTTTCTCTCATGCAAAGATTCTTTACATTCAAATTTATCAATTGATATTCATTGCATTGTCCATTATCTTATTTTTACAATATCTTGTAATTAAATATCAAAATTATAGTACAAAATAATGTTATATATTTATTTACCAAGTATTTTATTAATACTATGGAAATTTTTTAAAAAAATAATTTGAAGCTAATTATATTAACTACTTGAGGATTGGTTGACAAAGAGATTACTCAAATAATAACCCAACAAATTGAAGCGGAATCACTCTGTTTTACTCTTATTGAATTAAATAAATTAGTAGATACACCAAAAAATGATACATTTGTATTTCTTTAATACCATGAAAAAAAATAAAAAATAATAGTTTGAAACCAATCATATTAACTACTTGGGGAATTTGTCGACAATGAAAGTACTCAAATAACCCATAACCCAGCAAATTGAAGCGATAAACTATCTTTTAATATCTTTGGAATACATAATATTTTAAACTTTCAAATTTTTATTAATTTATTTAATCTTTTTTCTTAAACTATGAATTTCTTTATCCACAATAACTCATTCAACAATAATGGTTAAACCAAATGAACCCTAAGCAGAACACCTAAAGGAAAGTCTATTTCTCCTATATCATAATCTCATTGCATGACGTTGTCATTTATGCTACCAACAATAAATGAATTGGAAATAACACACTACCAACAAAAAGGAAGAGAACAAATAGTAAAGATGAAGACAATGACAATGTTACTCAAAAGAGAATTAAGAACACTTAGAAAAATTCAAATTAAAAGTAGTATTTATTTAGACTATCATTTTAGACCAAATATTTAGACTATCGATTTTACAAGGTTGCAAACATTTATTTTAGTAATAATTATAATGAATTTTCTATATTATCTTGGATTCATATACTTTGAGTTAGATATTTAAATAAAAAAATTCGACATTCAATTACCCATGTATAAACTTTTCCTATATAATCTTGCATTGATATACTTTCAAATATTTATTTAAATATAAACATTGGGCATTAACCCATTCGCAATGCGCGTATAAAACTAGTACTTATATATATTCAAACCTATTTAAAAAGTGATTATTTGAAAAGCTATGCCTTTAAATGATATTGAGAAGTATTGAGAAATCTATTTTATACTCCGTACTTATTATTTTGAAAGTGAGCAGTGGTGATTTATAAAGATATTATATTGTTGAGTTAATTCCATTTTTGGTCCTAGATTTATAGGTGGCATTCCACTTTTAGTCTTTTTTTATCAGAACATTCACTTTTAGTCATAGTATTATTGTGGCATGACCAGTTTTGGTCCTCCGCCAACAAAATTATTGAAATTTCGTTAAATACAAGGACATTTAGATCTTTTTTTATACAAAGTAGGTTGACCCACTATATTTTTTATGTTTGTTTTTTTTTTTAAACAATCCATAGCTGAAGATTAAAATGTCGTTGTATTTAACGAAATTTAAACTATTTTGTTGATAGAGGATCAAAAATGGTCATGCCACAATAATACTAGGACCAAAAGTGAATGTTTTCATAAAAAGGGACTAAAAGTGAATTGTCACCTATAATTCTAGGACCAAAAATGGAATTAACTCTATATTGTTTTAACCGTATGAAGTATTTCGCTAAGACCTATTACTTATGTGAACTTATTGGTACTTTGAGTAGAGTGTGTGTTATTCTTAAATACCTAAGTTATATGTGGAAAACTATTTTTGGGAAATACATATATATCACTATCTTTGGTGTGAGTAGTCAAACTCTCTCACTAAATGGTTCCAATGACCTTGTGGTCAAGCGGCATAACTGTGACCCTCCCACCTGAGATGTTCTTACATAACTGCCACTAATTATTTTTTTTCATCTAGAACTTTTTGCAGGTTATCCGGTTATGTGATGTGGACATTTTTTAAGTCAATTTCCTAATTTGTAGGTTCCATATCTTTCTCTCTCTGCCTCTTCCGGCACTAACAGAAAGTTCCGGCGTTGGCGTACCAGTGAAGCGACGAAGCTTCCTTCGGCGAAGCAACATCGGCAGTGACCGACGACCTTAGACTCCTCTTCATGCGACTGGTTTTTCTCCGGCGGTGTGGTTGTTGGTGGCTGGCGAAGTTGATGATGGTGAGATGGTGGCTGGAACGACGCAAGGGGGTAGAGGAATAATCAATCTTGATCCATTTTCTCTTCTGTGATTTTGGCTTTGAAGAGATGATGGATCATCGAAGCTCTGAGATTGCCTTTTGGAGTCCCAGACTTTCCAGACGAGCCTGTTTTGCATCACACAACGTAACCCACAACTAAGTATGAAAAACTGATTTAGTCTTGAAGTTGTAAAATGTCAGAGTGAGAGAGAGAGAGAGAAGAGTGGAAGAAGAAGAAGAAAGAAAGAACATTGTTTTCCAAAATCTAGGTTGCTCGGAGGTCTAATCTTCATAGGCAGAATTTGCTTTCACTTCCTCCATTTTTACATTGATAGGATCAAGTACACTATGGCTATAGCTTGCAGTCCTTTTGACCCAACTTAATGGAGATTTCATCAATTTAATCATACCTGCAGATTTGCATGCAATGCATGTAGAATGCTTAATCCTTGAGTACATTCACCTGCAGGTTTGCATGTTTCTGGTTTTTTAGGGGAAAACGAGAAGGGAAAGCAAAGTTGGTTACATCCACCTCTGCTTGTGTTCTTTTGTTGTTAGCTGAGTTCTCTCTTTGCTAAGCACGATCTATGTTTTCTCTGGAGAATAGTTTATTATACCAAGCTATTCACAAGGTAAGTGTTCAATGTGTTTTCACAATTTAGAATTCTACCATCGTTACTTCTGCCAGCAGCGCCACCCTCATCTTCTTCATGGGATTAAGAGTAGCATGATGAACAAAGAGTACCAGAAATGAAATAAAATCCAACACCCAGTAGTCCAGCACCCCGCGCCAACCCCCACCCACACTGCTCACCACCTGCAATTAACTTATGCACCTAGTATCTCTCTGCCTATGTGTCAAGCTTCTGCACTTGCATGCCAAGCTTCTTCATAGCCGCGATGGCCGCCATTGCTGGAACAGAGGTCACCGCCGGTGGAGAGCTACTGCTCCGTCGCCTTCTCATGCCGCTGGAAGAAGCCCAGACTTCGCTGGAATGAGAGGGAGGTTGAGGAGGGAGCTAGGATGATCAAAGAAGAAAGGGATGGTGTAGGGAAGGAGAGAGGAAGGCCGGTTACATGCTCGCTCGCCGATGACTGCTGCTGCTGCTATCGACTCTGGCGGCTACCATGAGGAAGACATTTGCGCAAAAAAATAAAAAAAAATAAAAAAAAATAAAAAAAAAATCCATGTCATCATGTTCTTACCTATAACTTACAAGTAACCTGCAAAAAGTTCTAGATGAAAAAAAATAATTAGTTTGTGAATCGAAAAAGCAGTTATGAAAGAACATGGTGCGGCATGAAGAATCGCTTATGGTGCGGGATGGCACTTGAGCCTTTAATTTATTATTTTAGTTTTATTGAGTGTTATAAACAAAGTTAATGTTTAAACAAAATTGATGTTTAAAACGGAAGCATGAATTCTAAAATTTAAAAAAAAAAAAAAAAGAATGATATTGTTATAGTTTTTGAAATATAGTTTTAATTTATTATTTAGCATTAATATTTTAGTTATATAGAGTGTTATAAACAAAGTTGGTGTTTAAAAAAATTGATGTTTAAACTTGAAGAATGAATTCTCAAAAATAATTAATTGAAAAATAGAATAATATTTTTTTTTAGAGGAATAGAATAATATTTATAATAAAAAATAAAATAAAAATAAAATAAAAACTAAAAATTTTGGAATGTTATTATTTTATTACCTAATCAATAACCGTTAGTCATATACTGTATTTTGTACATATAGAGAGTGTAACTCGTGGAGAGAGAAAACTATAATGGGATTACAATTTCTTCTGCAAAAAAAGGTAATCCTATTGCAGTATTGCAGTTTTTCATTCTTTTGTCCACTCTTCAAAACCTTCCCTATTTCGTCCATTCTTTTCAAAAAGTTCCCAAACTAAGCTATGACTCTCCGCAAATTATATTGTGGACCGCGGTCCACGATATAAGAACTGATGACTCTCAGTAAAGACATTATTGGCTGATATAGTCATACTCTGTAGTTAGCATTCTTATCCTTCAACACAGAGGTTGAATAATCTGCAATTAGATGAGATTTGATTAAGGGTGTGTTTGGTTGGTGGGTTTAGACATAGGGAATGTGTATGAAAGTGATTGCTTGTGTTTGATTGATAAGTTTTGTGAATGCTACTATGGGTTTGGAATAACCCATTAATGACAAAACCCATACCCTTATCAAATATGGGTTTCATCTTCCTTCCTCCTTTCTTCCTCAACTATTAATAATCATTTCCATTCCACCCAACTACCAAACATGCTAAATACTTTCACCAAAATTCATTACCATTACCAAGTATTTGATACCCGTTCCGATTCCGATTCCCATGTGCGAACCAAACGCACCGTCTAGAAAAAGCTAATAAGAAAATATCTATCTTAGATAATGCGTCAGCGTCTCTAGTTTGTAGTAAGGATTCCTCGTATGCCGTAGAAAATGTTTATAGAAATGCTCTATTTCTTAATTATTGCCATTCCTAATCTATAAGTTTTGCTGTTTATCAAACTTCAATTTTTCTATTTGAATCCCTTACTATTCCAAAACTAGTACTGCCCCAAAACTAGTATTACGTTGAAAGTCTTGTTATGATCAAAGTTATTCTATCCAACCAAACTTTTGTCACTTCAAAGTTCTATTGTCTTAAAGTCTTGATGTTGGTAACATAATTTTGCTACATCATTTCTTAGACTCATGCTACTTGTCTAGCCTTTTACTGCTATTAAAGTTGTACTCTTATCAAACTTTTGTTACATTGTTTTGTGAGACTTGCATCAGTTGCATGTACTGCTACTCAACCGCCCCGTTATAGCTTGCTAACGTCATATATTTCGTTGCCTTCAAAGTCTTGTAGTTGAGTGTACTATTGAGCTATTTCTATTGCTATGAGCCTTTGCTACTTTATGAAGTCAGCACCATGCCATCACCAAACTTTTACTGCATTCAAATTTACTGCATTCAAATCTCCTTGTATTCTTTTTTTTTTTTTTTTGAATTCTACTAACTCTAGTATTGCCCCCACTGAGGCTCGAACCCACCACCTCCCTTATAAAGGGAAAGGTTTGATGCCACTGGACTACAAAGTCCTTGGCAAATCTCCTTGTATTCTAACACTAGGAAAAATTTTTGTAATGATTTATCCCAACTTGACTTTGGGGTTTTAAATTCAAGTCCTATTTTAGACTTGCATCATCAAATTTTATTGACATCAGAGTGGTGAAACACCATTCTTGTATTGGAAACAACGCTTTTCAAACAAAATTATAAATAATTTTTTAAAGGAAAATTATAAATATTTAAAATATATATATATATATATAT
>CM008335.1:19665299-19675332 GCA_002525835.2 Ipomoea batatas
GGTGTTCCTAGTATTCTGCATCAGCT
Source organism: Ipomoea batatas (assembly GCA_002525835.2). Lineage (NCBI taxonomy): Eukaryota > Viridiplantae > Streptophyta > Magnoliopsida > Solanales > Convolvulaceae > Ipomoea > Ipomoea batatas. The sequence continues at coordinate 19,665,326 of CM008335.1, forward strand.
CTTCAACGTCATGCACTACTCGTTGCAAGGTTTTCTCGAGTTTGTGATAATGATGAGCCTTCAACAGCTCCGCTTCAATGTCATCTTCTGCCTTCACAGTCACTCCTCTTATTCTTTTTGTGACTTCTTTCATCTCCTCCCAATTGGTGGATTTCTTCTCAGATTCCTCAAGATAAACTAGCAAATGGCCAAGTTTATCATGAAGAGACTTGATCTGCTCTTTGTTTGTGAGAATAACACGTGGTTGGGGGTGTAGGAATTGAATCTCTAACGTTCTCATAAGAGATGTTACAGCAAGAAAAGCCATATCTTGATAAGTGTTTGGTTTGATGAAATGTGGTGGTATAATAATGCACTTGTGTTACACGCTCAACTTCTATATATAGCCTACTAGCCGGATTTTAGGGCGTGGAAGGTGTGCAACAACACAGGGACCGTACTCAAAATTTTTGGGGATCCCTAGTCCAGCTCTGTCTTAATATTTAGTATATGTATTTGTGATTATATTGACCCAAAATTAATTTTTTTTTTCATTTATCTCTTTACAATTTTTCTTCAATTCACAGTTTAGTTATAATAGAGCCTTACTTATTTACCAGCATAAGACCACGTAAATCTAAAAACTGGCCCGGCCTACGAGTTGAAATTTTGTCATAGTTAAACGCTAAGTGGCAGAAGTTGACCCATCACATCAATAGGTTGTTTCCTTCCTCAAATGGACGTCACTGATGACCCATCAATGTTGTAATTTAATTCAGCAATTTGAGATTCTCTGATAATGTCGGAAGCTTCTTTCCACCACCCAAGCAAGTGATGGTTGACAATAAAAATTTGCATGTGGTGGCATAATTTACTTGTACCTTATCGTTGAACTTTTATATACAGCCAAAACTACTAGCTAGACTTTATAACAGCTCGAGTGATGGTTCCGTTCGTCCTAAAATTGGCTGTAAAAACTGGGGGTTCATATCAGTCATTGTGAGCCATCAAAAGGCAATTGTTATACGTGTACCAAGCTTTATACTTCATTGTGAATTCTGATACAAAAATTGTGTATCTTTAATTAATACATTATGTACCACAATTAACAATTTTTGTATATGTAAACAAATAACATAATTATTGGCACATAATATTATAGTTACAGATACATAAATTGTCAAGTGCATGCAGGCATAGAATGTATCAACTATATACACAGAATCTACAATGCAAGGTAGACCATGGTCTATCGTATAATTTGACTTCAATATATCTTTGGGTTTTTTATCTTGAATTGCCTTTGTGCTAGGAGCAAGGTTATAGGGACAAATTTTAATGTGGATCATGGTTCATGTAGTAGCATGAATTATAAATAAAATTGATATTGTATCATTTTAATTATACCTTAATTTTATTTGATAATATTGTTCTGTTTTTTAGTTTCATTTTCTAGGCATACTAGTTTCATTATAACAATTCTAAAGTATTATTTTAATTATACTACAGTTTCATTTGACAATATACGTTATTGCATGAGCTCCATTTTTTAAATTTCGTTTTCACATACACTAATTTAATTATAGTAACGTTAAAGTATAATTTTAAATACACTTCATATTCATTTGGCAATATATGTTATTGTACTAGTTCTGTTTTTTAGTTTCATTTTCACACACTAGTTTCATTATTATAGCAACACTAAAATATCATTTTAATTATATTATAGTTTCATTATTTAACAGTATAGGTTATTGCACAAACTCTATTGTTTAGTTTCAATTCATTTTTCACACACATTAGTTTCATTTAGCAACACTCAAATATGATTTTAACTCTACTACAAATTTATTTGACAATTGTATTGGACCATGATCCACATAGCGTTGTTTTAACCCTGGTCGACTCTATAACAACTGGGTTATAGGGATGTGGAGTTTGAGAGTGATTGGCTAGTCTTGAGTTGCTAGCTAGGAGTGATGTTGCCTCAAACATATTCACAAAGATGTCAATTTATGTGTAGCTTGACCACACATATTAACGTTATATAGTATGGTTTGAGAATTTTGAATGACTCTAGGAGTAGACTGTAATAGATGATAAGTGCTTTTTTGTGTATATATTTTCTTTTTTCATTAAGCAATTTTTCTTATTGATCATTTCAGATTTAACAGATTAGGACTAAATTGTGTTATTTTGCAAGGAGTTTGAATTTGGAAGCAAAGATAAATATTTTCATGCATTTTAGAGGGAACTAGAGTCAAAAGGAACATTTTGGATGCATTTGGAGTCCATGGAAGTCAAGGAGAAGCTAAGACTCAAAAGGCTACAACTCTTATGATGGCATTAAAGCATAAAGAGGAAGCCAAATTGGTCAAAATGATCCTTGAAGTTGAACTTCCAAACTTACAATTTTCGTCCAAATCTGCCACTGTTTAGTTATTTGACCATATCTCAGCCTAGGAATGTCAAAATGAGGTGATTCTTGCGCCATTGGAAAGACAACTTGAAGAGATACAACTTTTTTAAGACCGCAAAGGCCAATGAAATGGTTTCAGGGGTGAAAAATAGTGAAGAGTTGTATTTGGCGGGAGGTGGAAAGAAGTGGGTGGTAAAACGGGAAGAAGTTCCCGAGTGTCGGTCTCAAGGAAAGGCAAGGAGGGCACTGGTAAGCAAGGGATTAGTCATAAGGGTGCCTAGTGTTCGAAAGCTAATCCTAAAAAGGTAGGTGTGTAAAACATGCTATGGAAAGCAAACTAAGGTAAAAAAGTATGAAACAATCTATGTGAAAAAGGATTTGGACCAATCTAGCAAGTATGTAGGCTCTTGATTTCCTAGGGGTTTATGGTGTGGCAACACTTAATGGATGTAAATGAGACAAAAACACAAACACCTAAGCCATTCTCATGGTCCTAGGACTCTCTTCTTCACAAAGGGATATTCTCATAACTCCTAAGTTCAAAGAGGCATTCTAGCAAACACCTTATGTGCTTAATTTGTTTTCCAATCCCCCTTCTCTCAAAGGTGGGAAGGAAAAATGATTGGAGAGGTCTCACTCACTCCCTACTCTCATAGGTGAGTGATTCTAACCCTAACTCCCTAAAACAATCGGCCAAATTGTCCTAGAGTACAAACAAACACTCCAAACACTATCAAGCATCCACTAAGCATCATACAAATCATAATTCAAGACATTAAGCATTCAAGAGATACATACAAGTTCAATTGATCCAAACCACAAAGAGTTTTAGCCAATCATTCTAAGAATCAAAATCATCATTGCAATTGATCAAAAGGAGTAAACTAAAATCAAATTCAAAGTGCAATTCAAGATCAAATCAAAATTCAAGATCAAAACAACTAAACAAATCAAAAACTAGAAATTGAATTAAAGAGCTAGAAATTGGAAATGTTACTTGAATGTAGTAGAAATCTTGACATAAGCTTGAGCAATCCAAAGTTGAAGTGAAGATCTCTCTAATTCTAGCTAGTTGAAATGGAAATTGATTCGGAATTGAGTGTGGAATGGAGAGGATTTTAACCTAGTTCTAGAGAGAGAATTTTCCTAAGATGAACTAAGATGGAAAATGAGATGATTCCCCTGAAAAACTACTCCAAGCTCTATTTAAATCGCGCAACCCGCCAAATTATTTCGCGAAGGACGCCCGACTGGACGCGCGTCCGAGGCGCGTCCAGTGGGTTCTGCTGCTGCGCTGCTTCGCAACTTCAGAGTGGTGAGAATCGGACGCGGGCGTCCGACCCGCATCCTCCTCGCGTCCGCTGCAGAGCTCGTAAACTTCAGAGAGCTGATGGTTGGACGCAGGCGTCCCCTCTTCGTCCGGCGGGCGTCCACAGCAGACTGGTTTCAACTTCTGCGAAGCAATATCTGGACGCACGGGGGGGGACGCGCGTCCTACGAGCGTCCGTGCCCTGTGTCCCTTTTTCACTTTTTGGCTTGTGAGTCTATCTTCGAAATCCGTGTCTTTTCCACCTTTTTGCACCATGTTTACCTACAAAATGATTAAGCAAATGTGGATTAAGGTCCATTGACAATATCAAGCGTATTAATGCAATTTGAGTCCAAAACAAGCATAAAAACTACCGATTAAGCACAACGTGGCCCTAGAACGACCTTACAACCGTGGCATCTTTTGCACTTATCAAATAGCCTAAAGTCAAAGCAGTTGCATAGAAGCGAGAAATGCAGTTTCTATAGAGAAGGCCTGGCCCATGGTCACCTACACGGCCGTGTGAGTGGCCGTATGTTTTTGGCCGACTTACAGTGAAAAATGGCATTTCCAGAGGCCACCTACATGGCCACCCACATGACCGTGTACCTGGCCGTGTGACTCATGCTCTGTTCACTATTTAAGCGCAATTTGAGCATTTTCTACTCAGTTTTGACCCATGGTTGAACTCTAGACACTCCCATTCAATTCACTTCCTTTCATATTTTTAGGTTAGATTAGACTTAGATTTATGTTCTTTAACACTTTTGAAGCTTGTAATCTTAGATTTAAAACTTTGATTCCAAGATTCTACCACCTATTTCAATAGAGAAGCTTTCTTTTCCCTTATCTCTTTTCTTTTGCAATATTTATGTTTATTACTTGTGCTTTTGTGTTCTTTATGCTATTTAATCATGAGTAGTTAGTTTATGAGCTTGAGTTAAGGGTGTATTATCTATCTTGATGCTTAGTTTGTGATTATTGTGAAAAAAGGGGAAGAACCCCAACCTAGGATTCATGTGTTTATGAGGGTATTATTGTGTTTGAATCTTACTTATGTTTGATGTACACATTCATTGGCATGTATTTGGAGGATTCCTTGCCTCAATGAGAGTTGGGTAATGAATTCGTGACACCCCTTGCATAAACTTGATTTCTTCCTGTAAGTGTACAAATGATACACGGTCCTTTGTTATTGGCTATATTATTTGTCAAAAATACACTTAGCCTATATCTAGTTGTTTATTAGTTTTTGAACCATAAGCCAGTCTGTAAACCAGTGCTGATAGTGAAGCTGTGCCAGCGGACGCTGTCTCAGACAGCAAGGAATTAGTCCACCCATTTAAATTGTGTGGCTAACAGAATTTTAAGGGGTGTGACTCTCTTTTATTCAAGGAGTTTTTCAGATCTAAAATTGTGAAGGTTGTTAAAGGATGCTACACTATATAAAGGAAGGCATTTAAAGATCTAAAAGTCAGCTTTACACACGATACAAGTTCAGAGCTTCACACGTGAATCTTAAGAAGATTTATTTGAAGAATTAATGGCGTTTTGCTACTCTCTTTGAGGCTGTCGTTGATGCTGAGTCGAGATGAAGAATTGAAGAATTCTTGGCTTGCAATTTTGTCAATTCAAAAGTAGATGTTGAAGGTTGTGTGTTGGTTTTGAACCTTTGTACGTTTAGGTTGTATTCCAACTATTGTAAACCTTGGTGCATCTAGTGGATTGGGCAAAAGCTTAGTAGCCCCGTAGACGTAGGAGTTTTAGCTCCGAACTACGTGATCATTTCTTGTGTCCGAGTTCTTTTCCTTTACTTGTGTTTTTATTATTGTTTGTCTTTTAGTTTTATCTAATCTGGACTAATAACTATAAAAACATTAAATAATCCCTGAACCCGTAAAGTATTGCATTCAAGATCCACGAAGTTTTTTCAATTGGTATCAAAGCACGGGGACTTAACCTATTAGTCTACCGATCTGGCGATCTCGTGTTTCTTGAACTCAATTCTTTGTTGTCTTTTCGTTGTTTTATTTTCGGCTCTTGCTGTTTTTTGTTCTGTCTCACCGTGTGTTGAGTGTTTAAGAATGAATAAACCACCTCCCGAACTGAATGGTGACAACTATGCTTACTGGAAAGCACGTACAAGGATGCATATCAAAGCACATGGTGAACTTATCTGGAGATCCGTCCTAACTGGTTGGGAACATCCCACAAAAGCGGGTGAAACAGAAAATGATCCCAAAGTGCTCAAACCAGAAGTTGAATGGGATGCAGCTGAAAGGACCCTTGCTGGATATAATAATAAAGCTTTAGATATAATATATTCACTAATGCATGAAAGCCAATTCACTTTAGTTGCAGGTTGTGACTCTATAAAAGTCGCGTGGGAAATACTGGAAACTACCTATGAAGGCACTGATTCAGTAAGACAGTCTAAATTACAACTGGTTCAATCTGATTTCGAAGAATTACGAATGAACGAAAAAGAGGACATTGTGAGTTTCAATGAACGTGTTCAAGAACTTGCAAATCGAGCTGCTGTGCTAGGCGAACCATTTCCCCAACAAAAATTGGTCAAGAAAGTCTTGCGTTCTCTACCACCGCGTTTTCGAATGAAGGTGACCGCTATCCAGGAAAACGCTGGTTGGGAAGACAAAACTCTTGCAGCATTGATGGGAAGCCTTAAGACCTACGAAATGGAGATCCTGACTGATCATACAAAGAAACAAAAGTCTGTTGCATTCAACGTTGAAGGACAAGACTTCGACATGCCTGATACAGATGAGCTTTCTGATGATCCTGTTAGTTTATTATCTAAACATTTTTCTAAAATTTTGAAACAGGTTAAGCAAAAGAATTACACACAAAATACTAGGGTGCAAAATCGGAAAGGGATCAACTCAAGTAGATCAAAAGGTGTGACAAAATCTGGAGGATCAACATCAAGATCATCTGGCTCACGTACTGGTAAATCTAAAGAAAAAGTGAACAAGGGCATCCGGTGCTATGAATGCGAAAGATTTGGACATGTTCAAGCCGAGTGTGCAACATACTTACGAAGAAAGAAGTCGATGACGGCCCTAACCTGGAGCGATGATGAACCTGAATCAGAAGCTGCTTGGTCAGACACTAACGAAATTTCTGGAAATTTTGTGGCCTTCACTGCAATAGCTGACGTTGATCCTGACGCAGAAGAGCTCGCTGGTTCAGACAGTGGAGAATATATTTCAGCTAAAGATCGCGAGTTACCTCCTATGTCTTATGAATTAGAATACAAAAAATTGTACTCCAGATGGGAGGCTTTACTTAAAGTTCATCATTCTTTGTCTAGTAAAATTGGTGTATTAGAAGATGGTAAGAAGGTGTACAAAAACCAAGCTTCTGAAAAAGATATCATATTGAAGGCTAGTCTTGAACGTGAGGAAAAGCTACAACAGGAGCTGGACATGCTCAAACGGCGTATCAAGATGATGGACACTACATCTACAATTGATGAAATACTTGATTCAGGAAGACAAATTTCTACAAAATTTGGGCTTGGTTTCTCATGTGGGAAGAACAAAGATACTGTTTTTGTGAAAAGTTCTGAACCAGTTCATAACACGCCAGAATCAAACCCAGCTCAATAATGCCATATGACAGCATCTGAACCAGTGCATGACATGCCTGAATCAAGCTCAGCTCCACAACGTCATGTTACAGAATCTAAATCATATCGTGTCTTTTCAAAATCAAGTACATCTAGACAAGGCTATGGTAATGTATTGTATCCAAACCTTCATCGCATGAGATATAATCCTGTCTGTCATTATTGCAAGATGCGAGGGCACACTAGACCGGAATGTTACTATTTCTACAAGTATCAAAGGGTCGAGAAATACATTCACAAGCGCATTGCACCATTTGTAAAACAAGTTTGGGTCAGGAAAGCGGATTTTATAACCCAGAAAATACCAAATGCACCGCAATGGAAAAGTGGTACCTTCTAAATTCATTCTTTAGTTGGTATTTTCTCAATACCTGTATTATGTTTTGTTTGTGCTTTTACCCGCTGCTTTATCCTCTGTTTTACCTGCTTCTATGCTATCTGCTGATTCGGTAGTGGCTACTGGCTCTGTTTTTGTCTCTGTTCCAGTATGCTCTTGTTTCTGGCTCTGCTTCTGACTCTGTTTAGGAAAGTCTAGGCCCGAGCAAGTCACAATTCCTGATGCTTCTACGTTCAATATACGTGATATTGCATTATATGTTGACTTGCCTGCTGCATTCCGTGTCTCAAAATCTGATGATTCTGTTCCGGTCACTGTTACTACATGTCCTTTACCTGTGTCTGAGTCAGTCACTGTTCCAGCTTCATCTGGTCCAGTTCCGGTGTCTGCCAGCACTACCGAATTACTATTTGTTTTAATAGCAATGTTACCTGTTTCTTGCTCTGGTATGTCTGTGCTCGTGCTTCTTATCAGGTGCCTATTGAACAAGCTCTTCAAAAAACGTAAGACACATGTTGTTTCTTTAAGAAAAATAGAAAGGCAAAGTTAGCTATGACTACTCCAGCACCTCGCATGACTTTATAAAAGGGCTCCCAATTCTGTTGATGTGTCACCAGCCCTGATGCCGATCCTGCTGCGCCTAGTAAAAACTCCAAAGTTGATATTTCAAGTCTATATTGCGAGATCCGAAGCTGATGGATTTATGGTAAGCTCATAGTCAAAGAGGATTGCTGCTTCAGAAAGATATTGATCTAGATGACATTGTGAAGCTTTGCAACATCATCTCTCTACTCAAAGACCAGGATCTACTCCAAATTGTTCAAAACATTGGTTCCTATTCAGAATGGCTGATTGTCAAGTTCTACGTAAATCTGTCTCTTGATACAGATGCTCAAAGTTCTACTCTGTTTCACAAGGTGGTTGTTCATGGCCGATGGTATGAATCTAGTTCTGACTTAATCAACCGTGCTGACCTAGAAGAAGAATGTGAGCCGAGCCTAGATTCTCTTGTTGCTGCTCTTTCTTACAATCAGTTCATGGCCTGACCTAAGGGTGATGTGTCCTCACAAGTGGTGACTACTATCGAGTTACCTTCGTTTTGGTTTGCTCTCATACTCTATTTTATGGCTTGTTTATTTGCTCTTTTGAATGTGCCTAAGGTACAAGTGCATTATGCCACCACATGCGAATATTAACGTTACTAATATTTTTTTAAATGCGCGATGCGCAAAAAATCGATGCACAATATTAGTAATATTAAAACTTTATATTTATTCAAATTTTAGGTATTTNNNNATAATAATAATAATAATAATAATAATAATAATAATAATAATAATAATAATAATAATAATCTTCTAAACTATTTTTATAAATTTGATATTTATATTTTAGAAAATAATTTATATAGTAATCTCATATAATAGATAATTCTTGAATGTAGCGTGCACAATAACAACGTATTTCAGCTGACATACTCAGCTAACTATTTTTAAGTAATAATTTAATTATTCAAACTCTGAATTTCAGGTTGACATTAACATTGGACTGATAGCTGTGATATCATAAACTCCGGAGTTCAAGTTGACATTGGTAACATTGGAATGATATCATCCCAATTGTGCACGCTGCATTAAAGAATTAAGCAAATAAGGTAGTTTAGTGTGGACACTAGCTATTTTTCTAATGTACATTTTTTTTAAACATTTTTTTTCACAAAAAATGATATATGTACTCCCATGAAGTATAACTCTCGCTACGTGTACAGAGTTTATTGAGTAAATAAAGTGAATGAATAAAAAACAGTGTCACACTTTGTTATTTAAATCGATCAAGGATGACACCTCAACACGGAGTAAAAATGGAATAGAAAGTGGGAGTACATGCATCGACTATTATGTTAGAAATAATTATTTCCTAACAGTGATTTATATAATAAAGGTTGTAATTCCATAAGGGACTCACGTTGATGATTAGTGATGTATAAAGGCGGAATTACTGGGTGAAATTTCCTCCCTCTCATTCTGTTAAAATTTAAGTTTATAAGGGTTAAAAGATGTATAATGGAAAAAGGATCTGGGTTCTCCTAAAAGGAGGTTTCACATTCCTAAATGGATTTATATTCCTGAAAGGAGGTTTCCTATTCCTCTTGAAAGAGGGTTTCTCATCACATCTATAAATACCCAGGAAAACTCTAGGGACAATATGGTTTTCCAATCATAGGTTTCTAGTCTATGAGTTTTCTAGTATCCGTATCATCAGGAGGTGATTAAGGCATACAGATCAGAGAGGTGAAGCATTCTAGCTTGACTAT
>CM008335.1:19767366-19785490 GCA_002525835.2 Ipomoea batatas
CTTTTGTAAATCTCTTGTCAGATTAATATGTATTTTATCTATTATAGTTTGTTGGTTAGTATGAATGTTAAGTATACTTCTCTTAGCATGTGCACCTGGAGTGGAATTTATCATGGGATGATAGAATTCACTCTGGGTGTGGCGGTGACTACTCCGGTTAACCGGTAGAGCCGAGCCGGGGTGTTACAAGATAAATGTTAAATTCTCTCTAGGGTGGAAGGGAACATATATGGCTAATGGCTAAGGGTTTAATGATGATGGTTAAACAAAAAAAATATTAACGAAGAGGGGTTAAGTGCTTAGAACTTATTAAACAAAGAAAAAGGCTCAAAGGGGACACAAGGGATAAACACATATGATATGGATAGGTTTAAAGGCTAAGGGTGAACAAAAATGGCCTAAATCATTTCTAAACATGCAAACAATTAGACTACATTTGGAGGAGAACTGAGGCAAGTTCCATAAAGCCAACTAATGAGGCAATGCCGGAATTTCGCATAAACTTTCACTAGCGAAGCACAAACCACTAGATTAGGAATTATTTCATTTATTAAGTGGCTAACAAGGACATTGGCAAGAGAATAGTTCAATCATATGCTTCACTTTGATTTCATCAATGGCACATTGGAATGCAACAAGTTCAACCAATCAAACCACAAACCGGCAAGAGAGAATAATTGCAACTAGATGCCATGACAAGTAATTTATCCAACATTAAGCACATGAATCATCCAAGCAAAACATGACATATTTTCAAGAATTCAAGTGGAGAAGCTAACAAGCTCATAAGCATATATTTCAACATAAAAGCACAAATTTTCATCTCATAGATACCCGAAGAGCAAGTCAAAAAGGAGCAAGAGTTCAAATTTGATTCAGGAGAAGTTTTTTTTAAAAGTAAAATAAAACTAAATAATTAAAAAAAATATATAGAAATATAAAAAGGGAAAATCAATTCGACCTCTTCCCCCCACACTTAAAGAGTTACATTATCCCAATGTAACAAAATAAATCGGGGGAAAGGAATTGAAGGGCATCCCTTAACCTTCTATTGCTGATCGCCATCAGGTGGTGGTGGTGGTGGGAACTGAGAAGAGTAGTACTCGGGGATGAACCAAAGCAACTCCGCCCGAGGCGATTAAGATTACTTGACCTATGCCCGATGGGAAGGTCTTCGATTGGACGTGCTCTTTTCATAGGGGTCCTGAAGCCATGGAGGTGGTGGTGGGAACTGAGGGGTTAAGCCTTGAGCTGCTAGGTTATGTTGATGCACAGAAGTACCAACAAACCAATTGATGTCATCACTCCTCCTCATGTAACCCTCGTGCCTCGTCATGAATTCCTCTTGCCGTCTCATAAATGCCTCCTGTCTGGCAAAGAATTGCTCCATGTCGTACTGAGGAGGGAATTGATCCGGTGCGTGTGCGGCAGGTGGAGGAATATTTGTCGGGTCTTCCATTGCTTCATCATTAGCTTGTTCCTCATTTTCCTCATCATCAGGGTCATTGATGGGCATTTGTCCATGTCCATATCGACTTTGAATATACTGCTGAGAGGGAAAACACTAAGGATGGACCTTGATTTCCAAGTGAGGATCCATTGGCACTCCCGCAAGTCGGCAAAGCTCTGTAATAAGGAACGGGTGGCCTAAAGGGCAACGTGATTTTTTATCCGAGGATGCAATATCACGTATGCTACGATTAATAAGAGCTCCTACGTCAATTGTTTGACGCTCCTTGATACAATAGGCCAAAAGGACCGGGTCTCTGCGAACGCTTCCCCTATGAGAATGGGGGATGAGCTTTGCCTTGATGAAGTCCAGGATGCCACGGTCTTGCGGGGTAAAGTACGCATAGTTCATGTGAGCTATCGTCTCACCTCGGACGTTCCATTCTGCATCACGGTGGAAGGTTCTGGCAATTTCATTTAATGCTCCAACTGTAATCCTGCCAGGCATCAACTCATTGTGATAATAATCTTCTCCATTGTAGCTTCTCGTACCGTAATACGCGTTGATCGCCTGTGGAGAAAAATTCACTTCCACACCTCTTACTATGCATACATTATTGCGTGGTCCATCTTTGGCATTAGAATAGAATTCACAGACCACCGCAGCAAAGGCAACACCCGGTTGAGCCAATAATAAAGGACCCCAATTCCAACTTTCTGGGACAACATATTCTAACCCCCTTTCTTTCTTAAAATCACTCATAGAGATCCAAGTCTGGAATCTTTCCAAAGCTCCTAGGGTATTGAAAATTTCAGCTTGCGCCCCTTGTGGTTGTTCTTGAGGTTGTCGGGATGATTCACCCCTATTCCTCTTGGGATTTCTAGTTTTCGGGGCCATATTTAGCAACTACAAATCAAAACCAAAACACATTACTTGCAAAAGTTCAAAGAATTATAGAATTAAAAGCATAATGCAAGCAAACAATACAAGGACTTCAAAAATTCTCATTTAGGCATTTTGTCAAACACTTCATGTGCATCATTTAAAACATGAGAATTTGAATCAATTAGCATGACAATCCATCCCATTTTTGTTCAACAAGGAATACCACCAACAAGGCAATACATCAATAGCAAAAACAAGCTAAATCAACACTAATAATGCAAGAAAACTATGGGCATTTAACATGTGAAAACATAAGCAAATAAAGAGTGTAAATGTAGTGTTCTCATTCAAAAATTCAAGTATAGAGTGTTATGAACATGTAAGAGCAACATATAAAGCAAAATCAATCAAAGAAACACTAACCCAAAGCAATTTAATCCAAGAAATTCGAAAATTAGGCAAAATTCGTGGGTTAGGTTTCATGCCCAAAAACTATGAAATTAAGAACAAAACTAAGAGAAATTGATGGAGAAAATGGAAAAGGATGTTACCTTGAAGCCTTAGGAAGAATTTGGATTGAATTTGAGTGTGTTTTGAGACCAAATGATGAAGAAATGGTGAAGAAAGCGTGTGGAAGTGCTGCTGTGCGAAAGGGAGAATTGAAAAATTTTTGGGGAAAATGTGTTTAAAAGCTTCGGTCAACAGCTGACCAAGGGGTCTCGACGCGTCGAGACAGGCGTCGAGCCCTCACAGAATTTCTCGTAAATGCTACGGCCCTGGTTCGACGCGTCGAGATTTGTTCTCGACGCGTCGAACTTCTCCCGAACGTAAATGTGTAATAAATCTGGGACTTCTCGTCGCGACGAGCAAATTTCTCGTCGCGACGAAAATTTCCAGAATGCGAAAATTTTTTTAGCTCTAAAAATATGGACGCGACAAGAGTTTCTAATATGCAAAAATTCTATTGTTTTCAGCTGTAAGACATAAGTTACTCCCTACACCAAAACAACACTCAACCAAGTAAAAAATTAACTCCAAAACCATATAAACGCAAAAACTTGAGGCTAAAAAATTTTCAAAAATTTCGTTTAGCATCATGTAAGAGCAAATTGCCATTTTGGTCTACTGACTATAGGGGTCCTATTAATTTTGGTCCACGACTTTCAAAAGTGTTAATTGCATACCACGACTTTGAAATTTGTATCAATTTTGGTCACTTCGGCGAAATTACCGGCCAAATGTCGTCGGATTCTCTTAATCCCTCTGATCAGGCTTAATTGTAAGGGCAAAAATGTACTTTCCATCCACACAAAATAACCCAACCCAAACCCCATATCCCAGACCCAGTTACGCTCGCGGCCACCGCTAGAGCGGTGGGGGACGGCGTCATCAGCCGAGGCATAACCGTCGTCGACGTCCACCACCGCTTTCATCAACTCATTATCTGTCGTAGTAGCAATAAGATGCTCGTACTGAGACAAGTTATTCAAACTGACGCTCTTCCTCATGGGGTCCACTCTCACCCGCACTCCAAACAGCATGATCTCACCGGAACTTTCCGCATTGCCGGAGGCCGACGACAGCTCGTCGCAAGTGCGTGAGTCCAGCTGGCCGTTGCTCACACAGTCGGCAAGCATCCTTTAAACTAAACTCCCGATGAATCCACAAAGTTATCAAACAATTGATTGAAGCACGAAGGATGAGATCGTGTATGCATACAAATTATATATATAGGGGCTATAGATACATAATTGCATATAGAGTTTAGAGTTTAAATAGAAGGGAGGAGAGAACTGTGATGGCGAAGGCCGAAGGGGAATTTGGTCAAAAGAGGGCTGAACCGGGTCTGGGATAGGGGGTTTGGGTTGGGTTATTTTGTGTGGATGGAAAGTACATTTTTGCCCCTACAATTAAGCATGATCAGAGGGATTAAGAGAATCCGGCGACATTTGGCCGGCAATTTCGCCGGAGTGACCAAAATTGATACAAATTTCAAAGTCGTGGTATGCCATTAACACTTTTGAAGGTCGTGGACCAAAATTAATAGGACCCCTATAGTCAGTAGACCAAAATGGCAATTTGCTCCATCATGTAATTTCAAATTAAAGCAAGTAACACCCTAATTGATATTCAATTTCTATCATGCAAAATAAACTAACAAAAAGTAAAATGCAAGAAATTAAAAGGGCTTGGGTTGCCTCCCAAGAAGCGCTTGTTTTAAGTCATGAGCTTGACCCCTTTTTCAAAGTTCATCCGGGTTGATCCTTGAGGCTACCGCCATCACTAGCCTCATTGAAGTTCCCAACACAAGCTTTGCATCCCAAAAGATATCCTTTGTCGACTTTCTCCACATGTGTAAAATTAGCATCTCCATCGCGGGTCTTGCTACACATCATATCGGCCCTATAACACCTTTCAATAACACGAGAATTAGGATCTTTAAGAACATTGAATGCCACTTTTTCTTCTCCAAAATCAAAGATCATTGATCCTTTCAGTGATTCAATTATTGCTCCTGTTGTGGCCAAGAAAGGTCTCCCTAAAATGATTGGAGTGTAGGGATCTTCTCGAATATCCATTACCACGAAGTCGCAAGGCACAAAATACTTGTCAACACGAACGGGAACATCCTCAAGAATTCCAATAGGATTTTCGGTTGACCGATCGGCAAATTCAAGTGTGAATTCAACCGATCGTGGCTCTCCCAAATTGAGCTTCTTGCAAAGAGATAAAGGCATTACATTAACACTCTCTCCTAAGTCACAAAGTGATCTGTTGATTGTGGAGCCACCAATAACACATGGAATTGTAAATCTTCCCGGATCTCTATGCTTTGTTGGAAACCTTCCCTCTTCACGTGTTAAGGCCCGGTACTCTTGTGCCATTGCAATTATTTCTTGATCACCAAACTTTTTCTTTTTAGATAGAATCTCTTTTAAAAACTTCCCATAAGAAGGTGTTTGGGTGAGCAAATCAAGCAACGGGATAGAGACTTTCAAATTTTCAACAATATCCAAGAATTTTTTCCATCTACTATCTTTGATTTGCCTTTGAAATTTTTGAGGGAATGGAAGTGGTGGCACATACTTTCTCTCGGGCTTCTCTTTTTCATCTTTTTCATGACTTTGAGGGCTCGCATTCAAAACGGGATGGTTAGCTTCTTCTTCCTCAAGTTTCTCTTCAATCTCAGCATCAATGATTTTACTCGGCCTTGGTTTGTCAACCGGAAGGGGTGGTTCTTCAAGTTTCTTGCCACTTCTTGTTACAATAGCATTGACATGCTCTCTTGGATTCTCGGGACAAGCGGGCAACTTCTCGGTGACCTTGGTGCTAGAAGTAGAAGCTTGATTTGCAATTTGTCTTTCTAGCATCTTGTTGTGAGCACTCAATTAATCTATCTTTTCGGACATTTGTTTGTATCTCTCCTCACTTTGCAATTGAGATTTAAGCATCATTTGCATCATTGCTTCCCAATTTGGTGGAGGTGGAGCTTCCAAAGTAGGTAATGGTGGACTTGGTTAAATAGTCGGAGCTTGGGGTTGAAATCCTTGAGTTGGCCTAAATTGTTGTGGTGAGGCTCCTCTATAATTGTGTTGACCTTGGAATCCCGGAGGTGAGTTTCTATTGCCATACTTTGGGGATTCGCCGCCCCATTTGGGTTACTCCATGAGAAACCAGGATGGTTTCTTGGTGCATTAGGATTGTAGGCCCCTTGCGGTTGGAATGATTGTTGTTGCCTACCATATCCTACCAAGTCAACATGCTCCATAGAAGATTGAGAACTTGTATCATCATTAAGGCATTCACCCAAGTCGTGCCCTCCACCGCAAAGATCACAAATCATCACTTGTCTTGAGGGAGAGGAAGGAGTAGAAACATAGCTCACATTTCGATTTTGAAGAGTGATTTGAGCTAGCTTTTGCACCATTGTTGCAACATTATCCACTTTTGCCGATAAAGCGGATATTTGCTCCACTTCATGAATACCTCATCCCAATCTTTGTGAAGATCTATCGGAATACCAAGTAGAACCGTTCATTGCAATTTTTTCTAACAACTCCTCGGCTTGAGCAGGTTCAAGAACTGTGAATGATCCTCCTGATGAAGCATCAACTAAAATCTTTGAATTGTCAAGTAAACCTTCGTAGAAAGCCATCATTAGATCCCATCCTTGAATACCATGATGAGGGCATTGTCTTCGTAATTCCTTAAATCTCTCCCACGACTCGGCTAGAGATTCACTTTGGATTTGCTTGAAATTTTGTATAGCTCTCCTCATCCTTTGAGTCTTCGAAATCGGATAGAACCTCTTCAAAAACTCCCTATGGAGTTGATCCCAACTATCAAAATGATTTGCGGGAAATGAGATGAGCCAACTGTGAGCTTTATCCCTCACTGAAAAAGGAAAGAGTCGGAGTTTGATCGCTTCGGCAGGAACTCCGTTCATCTTGAAAGTGCTACAAATCCGGAGGAACTTATTAATATGAGCATTTGGATCTTCCATGGGTGATCCTCCGAATTGATCCGATGCAACCATTTGGATTATCGCCGGTTTGATTTCAAAATTGTTGGCCTCAACACCTAGAATATTGATACTATCACGTTCTTCAAAATTGTGTGCAATATAATCGGACATAGCTCTCCTAACTGGTGGGGGTTGATTAACTCCATTCCCCTCACCATTTCTGTTTACATTGCCATTTCCGTTTCCATTTCCATCAAGGTTCAAATTGATATTTCCTTGCGCTTGTGCCATCCTTCGTTGCTTTCTAAGGTACTTTGCTCTCTTTTCAATTTCAAGGTCCAAAGGTAATAATCCTTCTTTCCCCAATGAACGTGTTTGCATGCAACAAGTACCTAAAACAAAAGATCACAACTAAACAAAGAAAATTTGTTACGAGTAAGTAAAAATAAAGAAAAATAATGGATTAGACTCCTAGAATATAACTTTCACTAATGTCAATACTTAAACGCCACTTCCCCGGCAACGGCGCCAATTTGATTGCAGCATATTTTATAACAATTCAAATACCCGGAGTATTCCGAGGTATCGATCCACAGGGAAGCGGGGCGTACCGAACACTAGTTACTAGTATACTCATGTGAAGCTAATCCTAACGAAATTGGTGTTTAAACGATAGGATATAATGTAATAAACGAGAAATAAGAAAGCTTAATTGATGGAAACAAATAGAGAGAGATATGGGATTTCCAGGTTTAAGTGTTTAATCTCCTAATGCCAAACTAAGGTCAAATATGTAATTCGGGTTCTAACAAATGTGGATGATTGCATTCATAAGGGGAAGGAATTACTCCCATAATTCAAACCCACAAAAAAAAACTAATCAAGAACAAGCAACCAAGATAAAATCCCTTAACAAGTTTGCCCTATCCCAAGGTGCAAAAGTCAAGTGCAAAAGTGAGTGCTCTAGTATATGCCCTAATTCCCATCAAGACACAACTATAGCAAGATACAAGTAATTTAGGCCTTTAATCACAAGTATCACAGTAGAAATCACAATTGCATCATAAGCATAAAACCCAAATATAAACATATCATTAATCATAAAGAACAAGGCAAATACGTTCATAAACAACTTTCACCCAAAAATCCCTAATAAGTTTAGCCAATCATGGCTAGGATAGAATTCAAAGCACAAATAAAGAAGAGTTTACAAAGACAAAGAAAGTAAAGGAAAGGAAAGGAAATTCTCCCGAATATAGCTTTCCAAGTCTTCCTTCTTCCTCCCTAAGCCTTTGTAGCTCCTTGAAGGTGAAGATCTTCTCCAAAAGTGGTGGATCCCTCCTTGACTTCTTGGAGAGGAAGACACCTTTCACTCACTTTTTGGGAAGAACTCATGGGTGGCCCCTCGGAGTTTAGGAGTTCCCAAGGTCATTCCACATCATTCCTCAAAAAGGTACATAGGTTTATGCACAATGTTCTCACTCATTCTATTTGTGGGCGGTTTGATGCTACTAGTTCTATTAATCACGTGGACATGCTATGTTTATATGGCATGGTCAAGTGCCAACGGATTCATATGGGAGTGGTCGTCTCCAACATGTTCATCAATCAGTATCAGCCGAGGGGTATGGCTCTGTACTTGGGCCCCAAGGCTACGCAGCGGATCATTCTAGTTGAGCCAAAGTCTCCAAGCATGCAGCTTCTGATTGTTGAGGTTGTTGAGAGGATGTATGACAAGATCGGGGCAAAGAGGCCCCGCACTGCTGTAGAGTGTGAGGAGAGGATGGAGTAGGAGGCTTATGATTCTCATCCTGATGTTGCTGGTCCCGCCCATGTTGGGGCAGGCGAGGGTTCTTCTTCAGGGGATTTCTAGCAGCAGGTTCTTGCTCAGATCAGCCGGCGGCCATGAACATGAAGGTCGACCAGACTTACCATAGGATGTATGCTATGGTGGCGGCGAATGCCAAGAGCCGTGATAAGGCACGTGCTTACTATGAGTGGATGCGAGGTTACTACCCACCTCCGCGGGATGAGCCGTTTGAGAAGCTTCTTGAACTCTACTCCTTTGTTTTTTTTTGTTTCTATTTTTATTGTTTCTTTTCTTTTGTTTTCTATGTTCTAGTTATTCTCTTAGGATTGTATGATGGTTGATTCGGATGCTGCGTTATTATCTCTATTGCTTTAGTTGTTTCATAGTCTGTTTTCCTGTTTCCATTTACTGTTGCTTACTGCTTCCTAGTTCGATTTCTCTTTATTTGCTCTGTCCATCAAGGACAATGTCCAGGTTTGAGTGGGGGACGGGGGTGCTATTTCTAGTTTGAAAATGAAATTTTTGGTGAACTTTGCTTGAAGGACTCAATATGCATAGCTTAGGATAGTTTATTTTCCTTGTGTTGTGGCTGTGACCACTTTTCTTTCTGCTGGTTGGTGGTTTGTTTTGGTGGTGCTTGTGCAGCCTAGCTTGTTAGGGATGATTCAAGGTTGAGCTTTGTTTAATTCAGTCTCTTGCCAATAGCTGGGTTAACCTCTAACCTAAATGCTTCCCCTGTGTGTTATGCATTGCTAGTGAAGGCTTATGTGGGATTTCGGTGATATTTGTTTTGTCATAGCTTGTCTCAGTGATCTCATAGTGAAATCTAGAATTTGCATGCTTTGAAGTGATTTAGGCCATTGTTGTTAGCCAAGCCTTTAAACCTACCCTTTATTATAGTTGTTTTCCCTAGTTGTCCCCTTTGAGCCTTGTTTTTGTTTAATAAGTGCAAAGCACTTAACCCGTTCTTTGTGTTGATTTTTCTTGTTTAAACCCTATCATTCAACCCTTAGCCTTTAGCCATATGTTTTCCATCCACCTTTAGAGAGAATGTAGCATTTGTTCTTTAATTTAGAGGAGATTTCTTTTTGGAGCTTATTTCTGTTAGAGTTACTTCTATTATCTTTGTTCTAGTGTGGGGTGTGGTGAAAGGAATCAGTTGATTGGTTTGAATTGAAGAAAAGAAAGTTGCTTGTTGGTTGAAAAGAAAAAAAAAAGATTGATAGAAACGAAAAAAAAAATGTTGTTTGAGAAAAAGTTTGAAAAAAAAGAAGTTGGAAGGAAAGAAAAGGTTTGTGAAAAGGAAAAAAGATGAATAAAAGTGCAAGTCATGTTGCTAGAAAAGTTGTGTCCAACCCCCACTAATTTAGAACACTCTTATGTTCTCAATTATGTTTTGCTCCACTGTCCATACTTACAGTATTTCCTCTAGATTTAGTTGTGAATAGGTTTGAAATTCTCTCCTTTGTTTATTTTTCCATACCCCTTCATTGTTTAGCCACGTACCCTTAGCCACATTACAAGCCAAATAAAGACCTATTTGATCTTAGCATGCAGTTTTAGAATTGATCTATGGAAGTATGAAGGGCAAGTCTATGGGATCTCATCTTAAGCCAAGTTCTGCATAATCTCAACTGAGTACATGTGCATACAGGGTCTTAATCTACCTTAATTCAGGTGCCCGGTTATTGGCCTGAGGGGGGGAACTCATTTGTGATACTGAGATGATTCTTAAAGCAGGTTAGGCTGTCATGAGTTGGTTGGTGGTATGTATGGTTGTGCAGGGAGAAAGTGTGATCAGTTGCATTGCTTGGAGGGTGGATTGTCCTTGGTAATTTCTTGAGGACAAGCAAAAGTTATACTGTTATTTGCCCCACAATTTAGTTGGTTTTGTTGCTTATTTTCTTTACCTTGGTGAATTTGATACTTGTTTGTATATTACATTTGCTTAAGCTTAGTTTATTCACGAACGAGGAGCAAAGGAAGGATTTTTGGACATCTTGGACAAGTTTTGGAAGCATAGGAGTCTACCCAAGGACGGAAAAGAGCAGTGAAGCACAAAAGAAGTTTGAAGGAAAACGGAGAGCGTACCTCACGGCCAGCCTCATGGCCGTGAGGCTGCCCGTGAGCCCCGTCGCGGACAACAGCGGGGCACTGCACCTCACGGCCACGATCACTGCACCTCACGGCCACGATCACGGCCGTGAGCGCGGTCGTGACCACTGCTACTGTCTAGTATTTAATGATGTTTTTTGCTATTTTTTGGGGTGTTCCCAACCCTAGTTTAGTTCAGCACATTTTTCCTTCTCTTGAGAGTTTTCCATAGCATAGAATAGCTCAGATTTACATACTTGAATTCGTTTACAAGCTTGAAATCGTGGTTTTGGATTGGATTTACTCTTCGAGATTGTTAGTAAAGTTCTTCCTTTTATTCTTTTATTTCTTAGTTTCGCTGCTATGGTTTCAATATTTAATTACTTCTTGCTTTGTTTTGTTTACTTTAACAATGAGTGAGTAGTTCGTTTATGGGTTTAGATTAGGGTCTAGGGATCTATTGCTAATCTTGATGTTCAATTTGTGATTATTGCATAAAGGGATTGAATTATTCACCTAGGGTTTATGTTGAATTGGGGATTGAATTCTACTTGTTATTAATAATGGCCACGATTGATTGCTAGTTTAGGAGAGGGATTCATTACAACGAAAGTTGGGTGAAGACCTCGAGCCTTACCAATTTCGACCTGATTTTTCCTACTATGAGAATAGGGATAATTTTGGGGATTACAATGCTTAGGTGCTTAAGACTATGATTGATCGATACATCACGAAAATGGGGCAATCCTTGCCTAATTCTGTTTATTGATTACGAAAGTAGCTGAATTGAATTCTTGTGTGCATGGCCTATAAATCCCCAAGTTAATTCTTCCTTCCTTAATTCTGAAATTGTTATAGCATCAAGATTGCGATACCCCTAATACGACCCATTTCATTACCATACAGTTTATTCAATAGTTAACCTGCTTTCCTTTTATTTTCCTATTTTAGTTTTTATTACTTGGATTCTAGTAAATTCAATTACTCTAGTGCCTAGAATTTCTTAGTTCACACCATTACGTGCCATACCCCAATCCTCAGCGAAAAGACATTTTCACCCACATATTTACATTCACCATTATACATCATCACTCAGTTATAGGAATCAATTGCTATTCTAATTCATATGTAATATGGAAGATATATTTTTGTGTAGATATATAGCATTTTTTCCATCTTAGAATAAAACATAATATCGCCGGTTTTATTTACACATTATTGAAAACCTCTTTGTAGACGACATTGGTAGTAGCAATACAATCTTGTTGTAATACTCCGTATTTTCCTAACATTATTATTTTAATAAATATTTTCAAAAAGGGATTATTATTATTATTTTATATAAATCTAACAATTTTGTTATGGGCATTGGGTCAACCTATTTTTTTTACTACTTAAATCCCTAAGCCCAAATGTGATATTTCGTAATGTTCTGAACCTAACTTTAGCCCTTTTTTTTTTTGCCCATTTGTAATTCTCTAATTTTTCTACCGTAAAAATTTTTAGGAGTATGTGTTCTGTCACGATTGTCCTAGGAAGTGGGTTATTAGGCACCATACCATTAACCTTGAATTTCCTATTTAATTAAATTAGACCGTAATAGTGAAAATTTATTTCGACCGTAGCATCGCTGTATTTCGCGGTGTACCGAACATTGCCCGATTTTAGAAATTGAGGTTAGAATTGAGTTTGGGATAATTTTGGTTTCGAATTTACCCCTACGTAAATTATTTCCTACCGTAACTATATCTGTTTTAACCCTTAACAGTCTAAGCCAAAGATATTTTCTTGAGTTACCATAGGAATTTGACACTTGGCAACTCCCTACACCACATATTAGTATTAAATTAATTAAGAATTGCTATAAATAGAGACTTGGTCTCCAAGCTTCTCCATTTTCCCCATTTGGCCGAAAATTAGAGAGAGGAAAAGATAGAGGAATTCTTCATCTTCATCCTTAAGCTCAAGAACCTCCATAGCTAGAATCCCTCATCAAGACCACAAATATTCGGTAAATTTCTATTTTTGTTCGGTTAAAAGCTTTGTTTTCTTCCCTAGAACCTAACTATAGGTTAAAATCTCTTAAAATTATTGTTATGGTGGTATGTTTTGCCTAGGGATTTTTGGTGAAAGAATTGGGTAAAGGTTCAAAGCTATTCGTGCAAAAAGTGCTTCACCCAAGAGGTAAGAAATCCCTTAAGTTGGTTTTGTCACTTAAGATTTGATGATTGATAGTTGAAATAGGAATTTATGAGCTTTGTGTTAAAATATATGGATTATTGGCTAATAATAATTTGATGGTATTTGTTAGTAATGATTGGGTGTGATTATGATAGTAATGGTACATTAATTATGAGGATGATGATGGCTTATTTATGATGGTATTACGAATCAAATATGGTTATTGATTGTTAGTTGGTCAATAATGGCGATTAAGCTACATGGATTAAAGATGATATTATGTGATAATGGGTGATGATGATGATGAATGGATTATAATTTAATGGAACTTGATCATGAATCGAAAAAGATTAAAATGTGATTACTAGCTAATGAGGGTGATTAATTGAATAATGGTTACTTATAATAGCTATGGACTAATGGAGCTTAATAGTGATTAAAGGTCATTTATGGAATTTATTATTAATGGTGATTAAGTGGTAATTGATATTAATGGTCATGGTTAAGTAAGTGCTAATGATGATTAGGAAGTTGATGGTGATGATGTAGTGCATGCTAAATATTGTGATTATGGCTAATGATGGACTAATGGCAAAGCTGATTATGATTAAGGGAATAATGATGGATTAAAGGTTCATAACGAAGCTTATAATGATGATGGTGATGTTTGAATAAGAGGTTGATACATGGGTTATAAACTGATGGACTGAAGATTGATTATGGGCACTAATTAAAGAGTACTGATGGTTAATGCTTTGGCAGTAGTGAATATGAATAATATAGATGGTGATGGAGTAATAATGGATATGATTATAAGGTGATGGTCTATGGGTTAGTTATATGACTTAATGATTTTTATGATGATTAGGAATTAATTGAAGGATGACGATGTTATTGGTGTTGTTGATGAATATCTATGACGATGATGGGTTCATGATTGTTGAGCATATAATATATAAACATAAATGTGCAGTCCAACTATCAGCTTAGGCTTTTAGTTGGATGGAGCACATGATTCAATTTGGTATCAGAGTCATGCAAAGGTCATGAGTTCGAATCTCCGCGCCACCCGAAAAAAAAAAAAGACTACGGTCCACGTGTTGCTTGGAGCCCATCAAAGTCAATCGGCCCGCACACGTGAGGGGGCGTGTTGAGCATATAATATATAAACATAAATGTGCAGTCCAACTATCAGCTTAGGCTTTTAGTTGGATGGAGCACATGATTCAATTATGATGATGAAGATAACGGTTTAAGGGTGGTCATATGAAATGATGATTAAAGAATGGCTATTGGTTAATAATTGACTAGTAATGATGATTAAGTTAGTATTAAAGTATGGATTAATGATGGTTGTGGGACTAATGATGAAGGTTATGGACTATGGATAGAATTAATGACTTAAGTGAAAGCTATTAAAGTTAGTAATGATCTTTGGATAATTATGGGTTATTATTGGAGGTATGAGGATTGTTGTTGATGGTAGAGAAAGGTAGGTGTTAGAATTATTGTTATTAAAGGATGAAGGTTAAAAGATTAGCCTAAGGAAGTGTCGTTGGGTTAAGATAATGGTTATGAGAGTACTATGATGGAATGGGTTAGCATGACTATCAATATTAATATTAATAGTTAATGAATAAAGATTGGTCGGTTTGCAGGTTTCCTATTGAAGTGGTGAGATGTGCAAATGATTTTGGGAAATATGCTTGAAAAGCCTTTGGGCAAATAAAAACGTTTATGAAACTTACGTCGAAGAACGTATGCTATTTTTGTAAATAGGTTGTTAAAAAACCTTATTTTTTAGGAAAATGTCATTATTAGTAAGTGGGTACCTTACTTTTTTTTGAAAAGAGTGGGTACCTTACTTGAAAGATGAGGAAATGGTATTTGGAAAGCCTGCGGGCACTGGAAGTATTTTGAAAATCCTTTTTAAACAAAATCACCATCTTGGGCTAACGAGGTAGCCAATTTCAAGTATTGGACTCAAATGTGAAATATGCCCAAAAGGAATGATTTAAGGAAGAAAAACTAAAGAAAGGAAAATGTTTTCCAAAACCTTAGTTTCTAAGTAAGTTGAGGAAGACATTGATTAGCCTATGGGATGAAGCGGGCTTAAATGCCATTTCCCAATGGTTGTTTACATCGTATGATCAGTTCATACTAAAAGGGGCGAAGTCTGTTCGCCGAGTACTGTATAACTCATAGGATGAGGTATTCCTATGGGGGTGTGCACACTTAAGGTATAGTTACTCCAAAAGTCCGGGTAGGTGTCGTTTTAAAGGACCTGGCTAGGCCAACTAGGAATCATTTTAACGAACCTTACGTCCAGGGGATCAGTGTTAGACCGGGTGACGACCACTGAATCCGAGTTCGATGATCCAAGTGGTCAAAGAGGGAGTTAAGAGAATACTCCAAAGGCCTCACGCTTGCTAATATGAAACTAAGGAATATTTAAAAGTAAGAAAGAGTTATTCTGTATCGACACTAAGAAGAAATGATTGTATCCAAAAATGAAAGGTTGATATTGGTTCACTAATCTCTTTTTGTGCAAGTCTTCGTTGTTAACTTGTTTACAGGTGAAATCTCAACAAATGGGTAAAGTTACAAAACTCTTACATACTCGTTTTGAAAAACCTTCGTTGAATTTTGAGTGACCATGGATTTTCTTACTTACCCGTCGTGCTAACTACACTTCAATGTGTCTTTATTTAACAGATGTTGTCTAGCGTGGGCTCATGTAGCCCGATAAGCTCTGAATAGGATGGAAGTTGAGGTTGAGATCTACTCTATCTTAGAATAGACACCCTGGAAGTTTTAGCATTGTAAGAAATACCCGGTTGTATTATTTATTTCCAATTGTATTAAGTTGGACTTGTGAGAATATTTGATGTTGAAAGTTTAGCCTTAGCGTTTGGGTATAGGAGAGACACCTAAGTGTGGCGGTAACACCCATTTTCTTTTGGATAGATGTATAAGCTTCCGCAATATATTATTAGTGATCTTGTATCAAATTTAAGATAAGAAAATTGGGGTGTTACACTTGTTCATCATCGTCTAGAACTAACACTTTCAGGCCATCAGAATGGATGACTCGGGAGAATGCCACGTACAATTGACTGTGATTAAAGACTGGTTTTTTCAGCAATAACCCAACGTGAGTTAGTGTTTGGCCCTGGCTTTTTTTGATAGTCATGGCATATGCAAGCATTAGTGGGAATTATTTATGTTGGAACTTGAAGGGTAATCTCGTATCAGAAGGAGTGAGAGACATTCGAGGGATAAGAACTTTGGTTCATTCATGTATCCCATTATTTATTCTTGCTTCAACAATGTGATCTGTCACTCTTGTGATGATGAGCTACGTACCTTTATAAAGACCAAGAGAATGGTCTATCTTCTGCAATAACATAACAGGTGCAATGACCTTTAATGTCAATGAATGATTAAGAAAATCATACAATCTCAAACTATTTAAGAATTTAGGAGTGCGTACTTCTAATAGGATTTCACCGTCTGATTCTGCCTTACACAAAGAGTTACAACTTAAATATGTTCGTCCTTTTGCAATATTCATGTTGCACATGTACTAATTAATTTGATCAACGACATCTAAAGTCGGCGAGCGGATCACTGACCTTCCAGCTGCGACTCATCAAGCGTGTCATATCTTGAGCTTGAAATTTTAAAAAATCAATTTTAATGTAATCAAAACATTGAGTACAGTCATAGCAGTATTGACATTAAAATTTTAATTTATGATCTACATGTATATATTCTGTGATTTTTTTCCATAAAATTAGTTTTGATAGTCAAACTGCAAAATATATTGATTTTACCAATCACAAAATATCAAAATGTTTCAGATTCACAAGTATATATATAAGTAAAACTCACATCTAAAGCCTAACTTTTTTGTCAATATTTCATACATATAAAGCAAGTCTCTGACTATTATTGTGAGAAGTTAGTAACCTTGAGTCTAACATAAAACATAAAGCATTGTGTGATAGTGGGTACTTAACTTTGAGTTAAGACCATCAAGCATATAAGCATGTTTCGAGCTTGTTTCTATGCTTTCAAAATTGAAATCATCATACTGGCATCAGGCAAACAAAAATATATTAGAATGTATGAATCATATATCAAAACTGTTAATCCAAACTTCACTCCAGATTACCAAATGGAGTGTATGGCTTTTTGGGATGATGCTCATCCAAACTATTGAAATGCGATGTCCATAACCGTTGATTGGCAGAGCACTCATGCTTCATATTTCATCAAAGTATCCATTTCTTATGATATTATGATTTATAGCATATAAGAATCGACAAATAAACTATAGTATAAGTCTTCCTTCCATGCAACAAATACCACAAAAATTCAGTGTTCTAAAATAAGTGTATTAATGCAATATGTAGATAATCTGCATTGCATTAATTATATATCATTAATTTAATTACTTGTTGGTCAGTTATTGCAAGATCTTGAGGTACACTTATATTTTGATATTCAGTAAGTATAACTATATTAGCGAAAAATTCACCTGTGAGTAATGGAATAAGCACTTGAGTGATTGTTGGTTGACCGTAGAGCGTTGATATTTTCTAGACAAATAACTGTTGGTAAAAATAGCATAAAATGACATTTTAGTAGCTATTTTGTGGTACAAATATATGTGGGGTCTACTTCCAGTTTAGGTCGGGTCAAAGTGGATTCAGGTTCTTCGTAGTTAGACGAAGAGATTGATATATTCTACGCTCAAAATGGATAATGAGTGAATGAGAAATTAATTCTCAAAATTGACCCATTTGAGTTGGAAAAAATGGAGGGAAAAAGCTTTCAAGTAGTTTTTGTCCCACATTAGTTTGGGAAGTGAGTTTGCATCACTATTTATACAAGAGTCTTTTTAAGGCTCATTAAATTGTATAGTATAGAGGCTCTCTTACGTGCAAAGGGTGCAAATCAAATCTCAAAATGAGTCAATTCAATGAGCCTACGACTATTAACAAAGTAAAATTTGTAACTTATTTTTTGTTGGGTGACTAGTTAAGTTGAGCCTAGACTGAGGAATGGACTTTACACTACAATCTGATTTCAAAAAATACCAATTAATTCCATGGATTAAAATAATAATTGTATTCACTAATAATTCCTAAGTTCTTTCATACACACACGTACTTAGAAATATCAGTAATAATAATACGTACAAAAAGAAGAAGCAGGAAGGAAAAAGAGACAA
>CM008335.1:19809804-19823706 GCA_002525835.2 Ipomoea batatas
ATTATTAACACTTAAAATATTTTTTTTTATTTTTTAAAAAAATTAAAAAAAAAAATACCTAGGCGGCCTAGGCGCTAGGCGCCCCCCAGGCGCCTAGAGGGCGCCTAGCGATTTTTGCAACCTTGATGATTGGTTAATCAAATCAACAACACAAAGGCTAGAAACATGTAGGTCCAGTTCAATATGAATCCTAGAGTTGGTCTCATCTGGGAGCCAAGGGTATTCCCATACCTTGGTGTTCGAGCCATTTCCTATTCTTCGCTTTATCCCTCCTTTTGTAAGTTCTTGGGCAACCATAATGCTCCTCCAGACATAACTTGGGTTACGGTCTAGCTTTGCCTCAATAAAGGAAACTCTTGGAATATACCGAGCCTGAAAAACTCAAATTACCCAAGACACAAGTTAGTTAGGAACCGCCATCCTTTTGTTTTTTACCTAGGATGGCCAAATTGAAGTTACGTAACTGTTTGAAACCCAGACCCCCAAAACATATAGGTGGGGACATGTTATCCCAAGCCAATCAATGAATACCTTTCACTCTACCCCAACTTTCTCACCAAAACCTATTCATTAACCTTTCTAAAGATTCACAAAAAGGACTTATGCAGGAGGAAAATACTTATGTGGTTATTGCCTGAGCCACACTCATAATTAAGAAGTACTTACCTCCTAGCCATAGAAAGCAATTTCTTGTCCCACGCCCCAAGCCGATGCCTAATCTTTTGTTCAATATATGCAAACACTGCCTTCCTATTCCTTCCAACCACATCGTAGACTCCTAAGTATTTACCAAAATCTATTGCCTGAGTCACACCTAGCACATCTGCCATTGCTGTGCGAACTTTCTTTAGAGATTTAAGACTAAAGAAAATGTTAGACTTATTAAAATTGCCAGCCTCACCTAAGAAGGTCTCATAAATCTATAGACACATCTTAACATTCGAAGCTTCATGTAAGTTAGCCTTAAGAAATACTCCGTAATAGACTGTCATCAGCAAAGAATAAGTGAGAAATAGGTGGGGCTCCTCACGCCACCCTACACTCGTAAATACGCCTTTTGCCCTTTAGCACGGGTAATAAATACGTATGGGGAAAAGGGATCTCCGTCGTAGACCTTGGGAGGGAATGATGATTTCACTTGGTCTGCCATTAACAAGAACAATATATCTCACTATAGAAACACACAGCATAACAATCTCATTCTAGCGCTCCTCAAAGCCTAATCCCCACAACATATGCCTCAAAAAGAACCAATCCATATGATCATATGCGTCCAAAAAGACCCTCTTGGGCCAAAGTCGCCCCAAGCATGACTTATAACTCTCTAAATCTAGTAAATGAGCCCTCATCAAACCGCCCCCTCAAAGTGTTCATCTCCTTCTGAAGGACCTCAATCTTGGACCCAAACTTGTGAAAGTCTCACCGCCCCATTTCCTCAACTTTTCACCATAGGAACGTAGTCTGTCTTAAAAGTTAAGGCTCCTAAACTGACCCTAAGATCCACCTACCACCTCACGGCACCCATCATCCATCAACCAAATGTTTTCAAAACATAAGCTCTCGTGACCTCCCTCACTAGTGTGGTCATTGAAAGTTGTATTTTTAGTGAGTTCTGTTCTCTAGGAATGGCTAGACATGACTTGAGTTGCAAGAGATTAAACAAGAAATCATCAAGTGTTTGAAAGCTAACCAAAATGGAATATTTGTTTACATAGAGACAATTATAAAACAAATAAATGATTAAGTAATAGACAATGATAAAAGAGAGGACTTAGATCATATAGCAATGTACAAATGCTTCTTAATGTTCTAAGACACTAGGCTAAACAATGTTCGACAATGAAAGTAAGGGAGTAAAGTCACTACCAATGCCACTCGTGTGGACATTGGACTATCACCAAAGTTCTAATCCCATTCTCATAGCAATTAGACTAGGTGAGTCAATTGATCAAACACCTTGTATGCATAATCCCTTCCAACTCCCCTTTCTCAAGGTTAAGTTAGAAATGTGAAAGGTTTGGCTATTGTGAATCCCTATTCTCATAGGTGAAACACCAATTCCATTAATATCTTGCAAAGTTGGGCCCCTAACCAAACAAGAGTCAAACAATTCCCTAATTTCATGTTGGCATTCATACAAAGCAATTCAATCTAAATCCCTAGAGGATTTAACTACTCACGGTGAAATTGATAAACTAAAAGCTATTGGAGTAATGCGCAATGAACTCAAGTACAAAAGTAGTTTGTAGAATGCAAAAATAAGAAATTAAAACTCTTACTTGATTGAACTTAGCTTGTAAAATATAAATCTTAAATTGAAGTAGAAGTTGTAATTACAAGTGATAATTCTTCCCTAAATCTTCCTAGAATTGATGGATTACAATGGGTAGATGTCTAGGATGGGTTTGTAGAGAGAAAGGGTAAAAAAAGACTTGGAAAATTCAAAGATAACTTGAAAATAACGATTATTGCTATTTATACTACAAGGGAATTGCGCTAAATAATCGCCTTCAGAGTGCCTGGTTACGATGGAGGTCACAACGTGAACTCGATCGTGACCAAGCCTAAGCCTCCCAGGTTCTAGGATGTCACATTGGTGGTCATGGCGTGACCAACAGCGTAACACTTGGGATCTACAAGGTAGCCTAGCAAGTCACGATGGAGGTCACGCTGTGACCTTCACCGTAACACGCTAGGCTACTTTCAGATAGTTAAGTTGTCACGCTGCAAGTCACGGCGTGACCAGTAGCGTGACACCCTCCCTGTGGCATTTTTTGGCTTCCTCTTCGCTTTGTTGCTCTGTTGAACCTTGCTCTGATTTTGACCATCAAATTTTGGACCATTTTGCCTTGAAATCATCCCAATTTTTCCTCATTTAAAACTCCAGCATGCCTAAGTCCCAGTTTCTATTCCTTAAGCCATAAACACCTGAAATAAGTTTCATTCTTGAACAATCACCTAGCATTCACTCAGAAATGAGTACAAACGAAGCATAATTATAAGCTAATTTACGGCTTATCAGCCATAAATATCTAGGAACAAGGCAAAGTGATTTGAATAAACTGTTCGGATATTAATAATCTTGGTTTTATCATTTAGCTCTCCCTAATAGTGCTTCGCTACAACCCTATCTAGTCTTTCCTCCACCCAATATCTCGTATCCCTCCTATGCTCCCACGTAAAAGGGTAGACCCACATATGGAGTGTCATTAAACCACACTCGTCCAACGCATCCCCAAACCCCTAGATAAGAATGAGAATGGCTATTACAACTTTGCCAACTCATACTTTATTCCAATGCAAAATAGGATAACATCTACCAGCCTATGCATCGTAGACTAACCCATTCCACACTTGATCCAACTTCATTGTCTTGATCAATCCATTGGTATGCCACACCAACTTACTAATACTCTTTGTTCAAATCTAAGAAAATTTGGACCCATCACTACTTACATAGATAAGTAAAAAATTGTGGTGGTAATTTTTTCTTTTTATAGAGTATATCTCAAAACACATTACCTTAAATTTGGAAAGTAGTGTTTTCTGTAAAGTTTTTGATGAGATACATTAATTATTTTGGGAGTAAAATATAGAAAACAAAATTGGTGATATAGTGTTTTGAGATTTTCACATTTTAATAGTCGGTGGAATAAAAGAAGATAATGGATGAATGTTGTTTTCCATATGTGGAAGCTCTAACTGCCGTCTCTCTAGAACAAGTGTACACTTGCTTGCCTCCACGTGTTGACCCGCTATATCTCCCACCTTGTTAATTTTCCATTTTCGTGTACCCTGTCAAACCTTCTTATTCTATATTTAATTTAATGAGATTTTTTTTCAAGTATTGTGTGTAATAGTTTTGTATATTTGTTTAAATTGTATTATAAAATTAATTATAAATACATTTGATGCATGATAAAAAATAATCTAATGAACGCAAAAACAAAAACAAAAACAAAAAAAAAAAAAAAAAAAAAAAAAACAAAAACAAAGCAAAGTTATATGCTATATAAGTACAATTATCTTATATTATAACTATAATTTTGTATAAATCTTTAACTAAATATCTGAAAATGTTTTTAAAATTATATATTTGAAAATTATTTTAAAAGTTAGTGGTTTTAAACTTTATTTTTTCACATTTACTCTCTTAATTAATGTGATAATATTATTATGGTTATTTGTTGCTATTTTGGATTATTTGCAATTCTTTTGCATTAATAATACTATTAATTATGTTATGGAGGGCGATTTTGAATCAATTTAGAAATTTTAGAAAAACATGTTTTTAGGCAATTGAATATTCCCAATTTGCCATTATTATACATCTATTTCATAATTTATTTAGTATTTAAATTATGATGTTAGATGTTATTGGCCACATTATATTTGGTTAAGTATGAAAAATTAAACATTTGGTGTATTTTCATATTCTTTAGATTGTTTATGCATTCAATCACATTAAATGCATAGTATTAAGTTTAATTATGTAATTGGGGTTCATGAGATTTTGGTGTAGAAATGATAACATATACCTTTGGCTTGATTTTGTTAGAATTTGTAAATTCAGTATATTTCTCATAAATTTGATTTTATGTATAAAAACATTTTACCATGGGCTTACAGTTTAAAAATTTTTAAAGTATATATCTATTTATTATTCAAAATGTTGGGTTCCCTGCTCATATTAATAATTGTTTTAAGTTATGCAATTTATTTGAATTTTGAATTTACTATTTAATTTTATGCATGTTTGTCCTCAACATAATATTTTGTTTTAAATTATAAGATTTTTTATTATGCCTTTAGCAATGCACTATTTCTTCACCAAAAATATAAAAATTAAAAAGCAACGCATGATTTAGGATGGAATATAATTTTATTAGTTTCTTATTAAGTTGGACTTATGCATAAATTTTAGTTGCAGTAGTGTTTGAACTTAAGAACGTTTAGTCAGTTAATTTAGTTCACCATTTTAAGCTTTATCCATCGGTGAACTCTACAATTTTGATTTATACCTCTAAACAATTATACATCAAATGTATATGAATTGGGGAGGCATACTAGTTCTATGGCCATGACTTAAGCATGCATCTTGTGCCATTAGTCCCCTTAAATTGATACTCTAAGAAATTGGTCTTTAATGAGGTTTTATTTTTACCAACTTTCTTGGGAGTATATTTAGAATTTCTCATCTTGATTTTGTATAATTTGTTTGTTAAAATTTTAAGTATTCCTTGACAATGTGATTAGTTTTCGGTCAATTAAAGAATAGCCCAATTTAGTGACTTTTTTTTTTAATACTGCGGAGTGCTGACTATGTGATGACAATGTAGTATCTGTTCATAACTACTTTCTCAACCTACTGAAACACAAAGAGTCAACAACTACTTTCTCAATCTACTGAAACACAAAGAGTCAACAGTTACTTTCTCAACCTACTGAAACACAAAGAGTAAACCAGGACACCGGGTGCCACTAAACTACAACATTCTTAAACAATTAAAATTATATATTAAGTTATTTATCTTGATCACATAAAGTTTTGAAGATATCATTTGTGATTAGTTGTATGTAATATGATGAAATTTAACACATGGTGAATTTCGTAATATGATTCCAAAGTTCCAAATTCTATTCCACCTTATAAAATCTCTGGACAACATCGTGCATCTATACCCGCTTCGAACAGTATAATTTCCCCTTTCCCCTCAAATCCCCATGCCAATATACCAACTATCATCATGGGCCATGCTTATCGGGGTCCTTAAAATAGTCTCCACATCCCTATCTCAAAATAGATCATGCATGAAGTATGTCCACATCCCATTTTTTAGACTTCTTGTTCATCAATCGGTATGTCCACCGTTATGTTCTCCAATTCCTATGGCAGCACGGTTTCCACCCATGCATTCCCCTCGTCCAAGGCCTCACAAAAGGAAAGTGGCAAGAGAAAGACACTCATTACAAACATGGGCATAGCTTGAGGCAACACTTTTCAATAGGATTTTCTTAACAGAAACCTTTTATTCCATGATTCTATACGATTGCCCATTTTTTCCTCAATATAATAAACAAATGCCCTCCTATTACGCCCACACAAGCGACGACAAACCCAAATTATTTACAAAAATAATCACCCTAAACTACATACTACCAGAATCCTGCCCATCACATCCCATTTCGCAACCGCAGTGTTCGTGCAAAATAGATACTTGACTTGTCAAAATTAATCATCTGACCTGAGAGCCCTTGGTAAACACTTAGGCACCTTTTTATCTCTTGCGCCTCCTGCTCCACTCCCTTAAAAATGTAGTAGACTATGGTTAGCAAAGAACAAGTGCGACACCCCGAGCCACACGACATCCATGTATACTCCCCTCCCTCTGTGCCAGTGGCGGATCCAGAAAAGTTTTTCCGTGGGGGAGAATTCAAACATAAAAGATTTAGTTTAAAAAATAATCGCTTAAAAGGAATATAGTCATAAATATTGTTGGATGTACACGAAAAATAAAACACAATAAAACTTTATAAAAAATATTAATAACAATATATGAAACATAATTAATTTGATAAAATAATTCAAAATAGAAAACACATTATAAATTTAATATCTTAAAAAGAATATAGTCATAAATACTGTTGGATATAGACAAAAAATAAAACACACTAAAATTTTATAAAAATATTAATAACAATATATGAAACATAATTAATTTGATAAAATAATTCAAATAAAAAAATACATTATAAATTACATATCTCATTATTATTATTATTATTATTATATATATATATATATATTAATTTGATAAAATAATTCAAATAAAAAATACATTATAAATTACACATCTCATTATTTTATATAATAAAGGGAATGAAAAAAGCTTTGAAAAAATGAATATATACAAAGGCTACACACCTGCTGCGTGCAAGAGTCAAACCCGCACCCTTAACAGTGTAAAGACACACACCAACCATCCCAACTAACTAGTCTATTGTTTACTTATTTATATTCTCATATACTTATATCTAAAAATGTACTATACATACATATATACATATACAAGGGCTATATAGGGGGTGGGGGTGGGGTGAGTGGGGACAGTGGCCCCCATTGCCCTCATGCTGGATCCGCCTCTGCTCTGTGCCATTTACAAGAGCAGCAATAGGCCCTCCGCACACACAATAAATAAGTATGGGGATAATGAATCGCCTTAATCCCCACCTCCCCATTAACCAAAATGTTATAACTTATAATAATAAAACATACTGATCTCTAAGTAGCTACTAGCTAGCAGCCGTATGCCAAAAGACAATCTACTCATGTAACAGTTGTACTGTTAAGTAATGAAATCGAAGTTCTAATTTCTTATTTTTCTAAAAAAAAAGTTCTAATTTCTTATTAATGATGTTTTTTGCTATTAATTCTTTCTTCATTGCGAGAATAAAATGCAATATATATAAAACTAATTTTCTCTACTAAAATTATTAAATAATATTTATTTATTTATTTATTAAAAACTATCATATCACAAATTGATAAAGAATTATATTTATGCAATAATCAACTATGAAAATTACAAATATAGCAATCATAATGCAGAACTAATTTCTTGAGATTGATATAATGTCTATAATATAATCACCACATTATTAATGTTAGTAAAAGAGACATAAAGTGTGTAATTCTCTTTTTAAATTGGTTTATTATTGTTATATAGTTTATTGTATGTATTGTTTTTGTTTGACAAAATTATATTATTATTATTATTATTGTTGTTGTTGTTATTATTATTTTTATTTTATTATTATTATTATATAAAATATAATTTTACTACACATATAATAATATTGATACTATATGTCAAACAATATAAAAAATTCTGAATATAAGTTTATTTGTACCTATAAGGGACTGGACGAGGGACTTTTAGATATATTAGGCTGATATGTGGTTATGATTAAGTCTTCCTTATTAGTGACCTATTGTATAGAACTGACTATGATAGTATTATTGTGTAAGACTCTTGTGTATTCATCCAGTTAATCAATCTACACTCATTTGGTATCAGACTGCGGAATATTATTCCTTTCACTATAGTAAAAAGAAAAGGTGCACAAGCTAGGTATCCTAAGCAAAGAGTGCGCAATTGCAAAGGGAGCAAGAAGAAATCTTAAATGTAGCTTACGAGTCTTCACCATTCTAGTCATGAAGATGGGTAAAAGAAGAAGTAAATTATTGAATACGGACCTGGCAATTCGTGTATACGGGTTGGTTAACGGGTCAACACGATAACAACACGAACACAATAAGCTAAACACGGACACGACACGTATGTTAAGGTTAACGGGTTCAAATTTTTAACACCAACACCAACATGATTTGTTAATGGGTTAAGCGGGTTGACACGATAGACACGTTTTGTTAACAAATTTCGGATTGTGTTGACAACACGAAACCCATTCAAACCCGCTAAACCTATTAATATATTTTTAAAAAAATTAAAATTTAAAGTTAAGTTATATATTTTAAAAAAATAATAAAACCTACAATTCAATCCACCAAACAAACTAAAAAAATATTCAATTTATAACATTCATAAAATGATAACATAACATCCAAAAATCATATTAGTTCATACTAGTTTTTAGAATAAAATTGAACACAATAAAAATTCAAATTTCAAATTGTTGAACATCAATAATTGGTATAGGATCATGGCCTAATGTAGGCTACTACACAGACGGCTTTTAACGTCGGCTTCCGACGTTGATCTGGCCGATGTTGTAAGGGTACACATACAACGTCGGTTAAATGTTAGCCGACGTTGTAAGGTACACATACAACATCGGCTAAATGTTAACCGACGTTGTAAGGTACACATACAACGTCGGCTATTTACAAATAGCCGACGTTGTAGGTAACTTAAAAACAAATAAAATACCTTACAACATCGGCTATTTACAAATAGCCGACGTTGTAGGTAATTTGAAAACTACTAAAATACCCTACAACGTCGGCTCTTTACAAATAGCCGATGTTAATTAGCCGACGTTGTATGTGATTTCTGTAGTAGTGGTAGTAAATTCATCTTAGTCATGTTCATGATATCTTTTGTAATCCCATTCACGACAATGGTTCTTAGTGGTTGTAAACAGGTTTGTGTAAACGGGTTAACACGATAATATTAACGGATTAAACGGGTTCTTAATATGTTTGACGGGTTGACCCCGTTAAGACACGAAACATAACGGGCCAACCTGTTAACGACCCGAGACACGTTAAGGCTAAACACTAACATGTTATTTTCGTGTCCGGTTTCGTGTCGTGTTAACGAGTCGTGTCCATAATTTCCAGATCTAGATGTATTTTACCTGTTTTATAAGTCTACAGCTATTTATACGGTAATCACTAATTTACGCAACAAAGTCAAATATGTACTGTTAAGCATATAATATATAAATATAAATGTGTAATCCAACTATCAACTTAAACTTTTATTTGAGATAAAACATTATAACATACCGGGAGTGTATGATAAATAGCTTTTAGCTGATAATTGTTAGTTGATTGAGTTAGTGAGTTGATTGTAGAAAAGTGTTTGGTAAATTAGCTTATAGCTTATTACATGCAAAATAATTTTTTTTCCTCAAAAAGCTTATCCAAAAAGCTGCTTTGAAAGACTTTTAAAATTTTAATATTTTGAAACAATAAGCTGTTACAAAAAAATAATTAATTAAATACTTATATTAATTGTTTAAACAATTCAAGTCAAATACTTATATTACAAAAAGCTAATTAATTAAATACTTATATTAAAATCAACCTCATATACAAACTCGTGAAACTATAATACACGTGTTGTGAGCCGGCATAATGCAAGAGGATAAAAGAGATTACGACGGTCCAGTGTTGCATTATATTCTCGAGACTATAGAACTATAGATAGATAGAATAAGAGTTAATACCCAATATAGTCCTCGACTATAGTGGTTTTACTCAATTTAGTCCTAAATGACTTTTTGTGCTTAATTTAGTCCTCGACTTTGATGATTTTACACAATTTAGTCCTCTTGTTAAAAATTCTGTTAGTTGACTGTTAGAAATAGAGCCATAATGGTAATTTCTCATCATTCATCACATTTGGGATGATTATTCTTCCCCTTATTAAGATCAACGCAAAAATGCAAAGTTTCATACCAAATCAACTTCAATCCTAAATAAATAAATACAGAGTAAATAAATATTTGCGTATAAAAATTGACATTTCTGCGTGGATCTTAATAAGAGGAAGAAGCAGATGGGACGAAGGATGAGAAATTACCATTAGGACCCTATTTCTAAGTGTCAACTAACATAATTTTTAACAAATGACTAAATTGGGTAAAACCATCAAAGTCGAGGACTAAATTGAGCACAAAAAGTCATTTAGGACTAAATTGAGTAAAAACACTATAGTCGAAGACTATATTGGATATTAACTCGATAGAATAATGATGATAGGAGCATGTTGCATATTTATTACTTTTCAACTTTAATTTGGTTTGTGCAAAGAACAATTAATATGGTGACATCTAATTACGGGTGGGTTGAGTAAAATTAACCTAACAATTAGACGGAATTGGAACAGAACATATTGTTAAAATGTTACTCCGTAATCCGTATTAGCTAAATAACTGCATTAAAACAAAAATTAAAAGTAATGTTACATTTCCTAAAACACACTCTAATATTTCAAAAAAAAAATATTAAAATTATGCCAAAGACCTTGTAGTCTAGTGCCACCCATGTAGGGTAGGTTCGAGCCTTAGTGGAGGCAATATTGACTTTTTGTGCTTCATTTGGTTGAGAAAGTAATTATGAACAGATACTACATTGGCTATGTTTGGCAAACGTAGCTGAAAAGTAGCTGAAAGCTGAAAAGTAGCTGAAAACTGAAAGGCTATAAGCTCGAAGCTGAAATCTGAAGAGATGTTAGAATAGCTGTTATGCTTAAAAGTGTTTGGTAAAATTAACTTTTTGATAAGTTGATAAATGTAAAAAGACTAAAAATGACATCTTCATACAATTTAAATAATTTTAAATTTAAATAGGTTTGTTTATATATTAAAATATAAAATAATGAAATCAATATATTTAAATAAAATATAAAGTAAGAACATATATTTGAAAATATATAAAGTAAAAAAAAATATTTATAATTCATAAAATTAGTTCATACAAAAATTAATATTCAAACACAAATGTCAAACTGAAATTACAACCAAACATAATGAAAAGAAAATGTTAAAATGGTTTTAATTGGTAGGGGTAAAAAGATGTCATTTATTTAAAATAATAAGGATAAAGATGGAAAAAAAGTTAAAAAGCTACTAGCTTATTTTTGAAAAGCTACCTCAAGTAGCATTTCAAAATAAGCTCTTATTTTAAACTACTAGCTTATTTTGAGAACATTACCAAACAGAGCTTATAGCTTATTAGTAGCTTAAAATAAGCTATGAGCTCCTAAATAAGCTTTGCCAAACAGAGTCATTGTAACAGAGTCAATAGTACTAAAAACAAAACTTTATTGAAATTATTTATATTACGACATGATATTTCTACTAATTTATTACTATTGCTTCATGTTCACAATTTCTTCACCTTTTATGGTACAACTATTTTTTTAAAAAAATTTTATGAAATATTTTATTTTCAAAATTTAATTGTTTTGTTAGGAGAATTTTTACTGTGTTGATTTAGTGGCACCCGGTTGCACCCCACATGGAAGGGGAGTGGACGAGGGATTGAAGCCCATCTAGTATGGACGGACCCGGGTTCACAGAATAATTTGCCCATTTAGTGGGCTAGTTCGATAGCCCAAGTCACTTAAAGGCTATTGTTTGTTTCACAAGTGATATTAAACAAAATATATAGATAATTTATATACAAGTTTATCTTTAGTAATTTTTATTGGTTTGTAATTAAAATTTTTAAAAATTATATTACAAAATAAAGTATTTTGTATGAAAATAAATAATAAAAAATATTTTAATTATTATAATATAGTATAAATATATTAATTATTTTTAGTTAGAATTTAAAAATGAAGGTTTATATTGATTGAATGATGTATAAGTTTATATTATTTATTAGTATAATTTTATCAAAACTGAAAGTTCAGAAAGTTAATTTAAAAATGTCAAAAGTTTTAATTAAATCTATTTGATAAGTTCAAAACTTGATAGTGTTAATTTCAAAAGTTTAAATTAAATCGGTTGACCCGATTAACATCCTTAGATATATACTGGTTTTTCACGCGCATTGCCTGAATGAAAAAATGACCAATGTTTATTTTTAAATAAATATTTCAAAGTATATCAATGCAAGATTATATAGGAGATGTTCATGCATATGTAATTGAATGCAAGATAATATATGAGAGATTGATTATAATTGTCACTAAAATAAATGTTTGCAATTTTGTAAAAACACTAATCTAAATATTTAGTCTAAAAATAATAGTATAAATAAATACTATTTATAATTTATTGAATAATTTTTTTAAATAAAGGCATTGTAGACATCAAATCAAAAATAATTAAAGAAATGCATATATATTACGAGTATTTTTTTCTAACTACTAATTTATTTAATTTAATAAGAGTAATAAAGTGGAGTATTTACTTTTGAATAATATACTTAACATATTCGTAGTATATGTTCAACAATATGTCTAATTTTGATTGGGGTGAGGTTCGAACTTAAGACCTTTCTTATATAAATTAATGGGTAAGTTAAAAGTTAACGAAATAGTAATGGAGAACAGAATATTTAACGAAAAATTTAACGGATAATCATATAATTAAGGATAAACAAAGAAAATATAAATCTAAATAATTTCAACTATTCATTTGATTTAATAATTTGACCGTCATTTTTTTTTATCCATTGTAGGTTTAACTTTCTTTGGTTCTTATTAGTATACTAGTTTTATACGCGCATTGCGTGAATGGGGTAATGCCCAATGTTTATATTTAAATAAATATTTGAAAGTATATCAATGCAAGATTATATAGGAGAATGTTATACTTGGGTAATTGAATGTCGAATTTTTTTATTTAAATATCTAACTAAAAGTATATGAATCCAAGATAATATAGAAAATTCATTATAATTATTACTAAAATAAATGTTTGCAACCTTGTAAAATCGATAGTCTAAATATTTGGTCTAAAAATGATAATCTAAATAAATACTACTTTTCATTTGAATTTTTCTAAGTGTTCTTAATTCTATTTTGAGTAATATTGTCATTGTCTTCATCTTTACTATTTGTTCTCTTCCTTTTTGTTGGTAGTGTGTTATTTGCAATTCAGTTATTGTTGGTAGCATAGACGACAATGTCATGCAATGAGATTATGATATAGGAGCTATGGACTTTTCTTTAGATGTTCTGCTTGGGGTTCATTTGGTTCAACCATTATTGTTGAATGAGTTATTTTGGATAAAGAAATCCCTAGTTTAAGAAAAAAGATTAAATAAATTAATAAAAATTTGAAAATTTAAAATATTATGTATTCCAAAGATATTAAAAAGTAGTTTCTCGCTTCAATTTGCTAGGTAATGGGTTATTTGAGTACTTTCATTGTCAACAAATCCCCCAAGTAGTTAATATGATTGGTTTCAAACTATTCTTTTTTATTTTTTCATGGTATTAAAGAAATACATATGTATCATTTTTTTGTGTAACTACTAATTTATTTAATTCAATAAGAGTAAAATAGAGTGATTCCGTTTCAATTTGTTGGGTTATTATTTGATTACTATCTTTGTCAACCAATCCCCAAGTAGTTAATATAATTAGTTTCAAATTATTTTAAAATTTTTTTCATAGTATTAATAAAATATTTGGT
>CM008335.1:19849457-19859535 GCA_002525835.2 Ipomoea batatas
AATACATGTGTGGCACAAAAGAAAAGAAGAAGAAATATACATGCAAGGATGGATATGTGGCACAAAATGAAATGAAATAGGAAAATGCAATGCATGAAATGAAATAGGAAAATGCAATGCATGGGTATGAAAATGAGTGGAGCATATGAAGAATGGTTGATGAATCTGGCAAGTGGCAATCAAAGTTTATTCCTAAAAATTTGTGTGAACCAGATTATTTCCCTCTCCCACATTCATGCAAAGTGTCTGAACATGGGATGGAAATTCCTAAAAACAAGGTTCTAAAAATACTATAAAAGGGGAGCCTTGTAATGAGATCAAAGTGAAGTTTCAAGTAGTAACAATTCAAGAGTCAGTGACTACACAAAAGAAACTTCAAATATTCGGGTCTAGAAACGAGTACTAAATTTGGAGAAGAAGCTCCGCGCAGTACTAGTACACCTTGTGTCGAAATCCAGGTTGGCATACAATTTGTGTAATTGATAGATTAGCTCAAATTGTATTTAAAATTTTCTTACTGAGTTATTGTATAAGGTTGGCGTTAAAATAGGTGGTAGGCCTAGTTTTGTAAATCGGTTGAACCTTGTACTTGTAAAAACCAGCGGGTTGATCTAGTGGAAAATTTTGGGCGTGGCCTCGCAGATTAGGAGTGTTCTCCGAACTGCGTTATTAAATTGGTGCGTTCATTTTTTACATTATATCTATTAGGAGTATTATCAGGAGTAATTGTCTCTTGCCTAATTCCCTAGTTATATATAGTGTTTATTCGTGGGTATTCTGCATTACATACTTACATGTTCATAACTACTTTTTCAACTTATGAAGCACAAATAGTTAACAGCGCCCCACATTATAATTACACGAAATTGTTGTAACTTAATATTACAGTTCTAGAGATATTCTATGGTGTGGAACCCACATGGAATAGTGTTGATTAACAAAATTAAGCAATAGCCAATAAGAGTATTATCTAAATTTAGTCCTACAATTTTAAGAAGATGCAAATAATTAAATGAGCTAAAAGAAATGCAAATAAACGACACAATAATGGGAAAAACATGGAATAAATCTTAATGAGTGTAAACAATTTATCGAATGTAACCGTCAATCTTGTGTGTAAGAATATGATTAAACTAAGCAAATTTTACTCTCGTAGTAACCCACATAAGCACAAGCAATATGAAGTCCACTAAAAAATCACTCATAATCACTCTTGCACGATGCTTTCGAGTGCGTTTGCAATGCATAATACTCTCGTGCGCAATTAACAAGCAAGAATCACATACAACTTGAACACAGTTCTATGCAATTATTAATTAAACCACACAAACATAACATTTAAAGAAATATAAATATTATAAACTCAAGAATTTAAGAACAAGCTACATGAATAAACTTTACAAGAATTTAAACCCCATTAAAGTTTAGCAATAATACATAATGATATGGTAAAGAAAAGACTCGAGTGTAGCCCAAAAGTGTATCTTCATGCCTCCTCATCTTCATTTTTTCCCTCTTTGAAGTATTAG
The DNA here is from genome assembly GCA_002525835.2 of Ipomoea batatas. Classification (NCBI taxonomy): domain Eukaryota; kingdom Viridiplantae; phylum Streptophyta; class Magnoliopsida; order Solanales; family Convolvulaceae; genus Ipomoea; species Ipomoea batatas. The sequence goes on from CM008335.1 coordinate 19,850,987, forward strand.
GACTAGGACTCTATGTATTCGAGTCACATTGTGAGTCGCTATCCTGGTTTGTCTGTGACTCTCATTCTATATATACTTCTGTAATTTGTACAATTGGAACCTGAGTAATTCAATACAAACTCAATAGTTCTCATCTGGTATCATTCGCTAGGGTTTCTTTCGATCCCATGGCTTATCAAGACGGCTTTGTGAATTCTTCAGAACGGACCGTTTCAGATGTTGCAACATGTTCTACGGCTTCTTCTACCGTGACCTCTCTTTCTGCTGCACACCACTTCATTAGCATTAAACTTTATTGGACAGCAAAGATTAGTTAGGGTAGTTAGGGGCTTTCTTGTAATTCCCATGCTATGTAATCGGTTACAACCGTCGCCCTCTTCCCCTTTATATTGCTTGTATACACGTGTTGAGAGTATGCAGAATAACACCGTCCTTTTCCACCAATCACTCTACCTTTCTTGTGCTTTTATCCTTTCCGCATCATGGTATCAGAGCCGCGACCAGGGAGCTACGCAGCTGCCGTCGCCGGCAACACAGAGTCCAGTCGGAGAGCTTCATCGGTTGAGCGTTCTCCTGCTCAAGAAACGCCGATCGAGCGCTCTCCGGTTCACTTCCGAAATTCGCAGAGAAATTTGGAGTCTCCGCAGAGGAATTCCTCTTCTCAGAGAAACAATGGCGATGATATTGAGAATCCTTTCTATCTGAGCAGCAACGATAATGCGAGCAATGTTCTGGTGTCTCCTCCGCTCACAGGCAGCGGGAACTATGCCAGTTGGAGCATCTCCATGCAAGTTGCATTGGAGGTGAAGAACAAGTGGACGATCGTCGATGGAAGCACGATCGCACCGGATAATTTGAGCAGACAGTTTGCCGCATGGAAGCGGTGCAATCTTATGATTTGCGCCTGGATTGTCAAGACCGTTCATCCATCTATTGCGCAGAGTGTCATGTACATACGCAATGCCAGAGAAATGTGGAATGACTTGAAGAAGAGGTTTGCTCAGCAAGACGCACACCGGATCTCTGCCTTGCAAACCGAAATCTCTGCCCTAAAGCAAGGTAATCTCTCGGTGAATGACTATTTCACTAAATGTAAAATACTTTGGGAACAGATGAATGATCTCAGACCTCTGCCGGTCTGTAAGTGCGATGGTTGTTCTTGTGATCTTACTGAGGAGATAAGAAACGAACGAGAGGTTGATCGAGTGATCAGATTCCTTCAAGGACTGAATGAGGATTATAACTCGCTGAAAAATGGTGTCCTTGTTCTTGAACCTTTACCAGACATGCACAAAGTATTTGTGATGGCAGAAAAACATGAGAGGCAGTTGAATCTTGAAAACTTGAACCTGAACAACCTAGATCTTGGCCATGCCAATGCTGTTCAAACAACACAATCAGATACAGAGGACTTTGTGGCAGCCTTCACTCAGCCTAATAACAGGAGGAACAATTATACTGGTGGTGGAAACAAAAGTGTGAAATGTACTTATTGTGGCATGACAGGGCACACAGTCGAGAAATGCTACAAGAAACACGGTTTCCCTCCCGGTTGGGTACCAGGCTACAAGTCAAAAGGGAAGCAAAGCCTGGCAACCTCCTCCTCTGGCAGTAATGAGACTAATGAGCAGCTTCAAAAGCTCATAACGTTGCTACAAGCTCAAATGGGAAGAACTCAGTCTCCTACCACTGCTGCTGTCACACTCATGCCCAACTTTGACAAGGATTCATCTATGAATGAAGGCAAGTTCTCTACTATTAATTCGGTTTCTTTACATTCATCTATTTGGATCCTAGATTCTGGGGCTACGGATCATATAGCATGTTCTCTAGATGTTTTTGAAAGTCATAAGTCTGTGATGAATACAGTAATTAATCTACCTGATGGGAAGCAAGCAATAGTCAAGAATATTGGTAATATAAGATTGAATGACAGTCTATTTCTGAGGGATGTTTTGCATATACCATCTTTTCAGTTCAATATCATATCAGTTAGCAAATTGCTTCAACAGTCATCTTCATATAAGCTAATGTTTACATCTGATCAGTGCCTTCTTCGGGAGAATCATGGGAAGACGACTGGTTTTGCTAGAGAGAAAGGGGGCTTATACTTGCTGCTTGAAACACCAAGAGTTCATGCTGATAGTAATAGACAGTTTGTCATGGCTTGTAATGCTGAAACTTGGCACCAAAGATTAGGGCACTACCCCATGAATAAAATGCACCTTGTTACTGATATTCATGTTAATTCTAAGCCTACAGCATGTGATGTATGACACTTTGCAAAACATAAAAGATCTCCTTTCCCTTTGAGTACTACCTTAACGAATGTCTGCTTTGAAATAATACATGTTGATGTTTGGGGGCCCTTTATGGTTCAGTCTCGGGGGGAGAACGATATTTCTTAACTATAGTTGATGACTATTCACGATATACATGGATTCATTTGATGAGAAATAAATCTGAGGTGCAGGGAATAATGAAAATGTTTCAGAAATTGGTTCAAAATCAGTTTGGTTTATCCATCAAGACTGTTAGGAGTGACAACGGCTTAGAGTTCAACATGAGGGAGTTCTTTACTGATAATGGGATAATTCATCAGAAAAGCTGTGTCAATACTCCCCAACAAAATGCGGTCGCAGAACGTAAACACCAACATATTCTAAACGTAGCCCGAGCCCTACGTTTTCAAGCCAATCTACCCTTAAACTTTTGGGGACATTGTGTCTTGCATGCAGCGTTTCTCATCAATCGCCTCCCGTCTCCAGTAACACAGTGGTTAACCCCGTATAGAAGACTCTATGGGAAGGAAGCAGATTTGAATAACCTAACGGTATTTGGTTGCTTGAGTTATGCTTCTACTTTGTCACAATCTAGACATAAAATGGCAGCACGTAGCAGAAAGTGTGTGTTGGTTGGCATCCCTGCAAATGTGAAAGGATATCTTCTATATGATATCAATGATGGTTCGACTTTTATTTCCCGTGATGTGATCTTTTATGAAACACAATTTCCTTTTGTTGAACAGAAACAGGATAATGCTGAGCACGCTCCAATATCACATGGTCCTTGCCTACCTCTTGTTCCCATGAAGATGCTGAATTTCTGGCTACTCCGATTGCTCAGTTTCAGCAGAGAGATAGTCCCATGGGTAATGAGGCTCATTCGAATAAGGACAGTCCACAGCAGATACACACACAGACTGACAGTCCCCATACTGTTAGCCATGATATAAGCCATGAACCGCAGGATAATCCCACTTCTCAGCCTGTTGATAGCAGCCCCTTATCCACTGGTCGCTCAGATGAATCTGTTTCTGCCCATGATAATGATAGAGGGCAATGCACAACTGCTCCTTTACAGCCTCGAAGGTCTACTAGACAAAGGCAGGTATCGACTCGGCTTCAGGACTTTTATTGCGATTCTATTGTTCGAAACAGAACTACTCCTCACAGTCTTTCCAAGTTTATTTCATATGATAAACTAGAGCCTCTTCACAAAGTTTTCTCTGTAGCCGTAACCGAAATCAGTGAGCCAAAAACATATGCTCAAGCAGTTAAACACGAATGTTGGCAGAAGGCCATGACTACAGAGCTTGAGGCTCTTCAGAACAACAATACTTGGGAATTAACCGATCTTCCTCCCGGTAAAATTCCCATTGGTTGCAAATGGGTTTACAAAACCAAGTTGAAAGCTGATGGCACAGTGGAAAGGCACAAGGCACGTCTGGTGGCGAAAGGATACACACAACAGCTTGGTATAGACTACCTGGAAACCTTTTCACCGGTTGCTCGAATCACCACCATACGTACTTTCCTGGCAGTAGCTACTTCAAGAGCTTGGCATATACACCAAATGGATATCAATAACGCCTTCCTTCACGGCGACCTTGATGAAGAAGTATATATGGTGTTACCCCCGGGATTTCAGAGTACAAATCCAAACAAAGTATGCAGATTGTTGAGATCTTTATACGGCCTCAAGCAAGCGAGCCGACAATGGAATGCAAAGCTCAGTACTGTCCTGGTTAAACACGGTTTTAAACAGTCTATATCGGATCCATCTTTGTTCACAAAAGGGAAAAATGACAGCTCCATCGCTCTACTTGTATATGTCGACGATATTTTGGTGACAAGTGCTAACCTAAGTTTGATTCAAGAACTGAAATCGTTTCTAGACAGTACATTTAAAATCAAAGACCTCGGCACCATTGGTTATTTTTTGGGAATTGAGGCACGGGCAACAGAGAAAGGGCTTAATCTATGTCAGCGTAAATACGCTCTGGAAATTTTGGATGAAGCAGGATTTCTAGGCTGCAAACCTGCTAACACACCCATGGTTCACAACTTGAAACTGACCACTGATGGTATTCCCCTACCAGATGCCAGTTGCTATCGAAGGTTAGTAGGCAAACTGCTATATCTCACGGCTACAAGGCCGGATATTTCCTACGCTATTCAACAGCTGAGTCAATATGTAGATGCTCCAACAACCCAACATTTGATGGCTGCACATAGAGTGTTACGGTACATCAAGAAATCTCCCGGCCAAGGCATTCTCTACCCTGCCAATAGAGATTTACAACTTCAAGTCTTTTCGGATTCAGATTGGGCTGCCTGTAATGAAACCAGAAGATCTATAACAGGCTATTGTGTGTTCTTGGGATCGGCTCTAATATCCTAGAGATCCAAAAAGCAAGCCACCGTATCCCGGTCATCATCCGAAGCTGAGTACCGTGCTCTAGCTGCCACAGTCTGCGAAATCCAGTGGATTAGTTACCTCCTCCAAGACTTACAAGTGGAAATATCCAAACCAGCTACATTGTTCTGTGACAGCAAGTCTGCAGTGGCGATAGCTGAAAACCACGTGTTCCATGAATGTACCAAACACATAGATATCGATTGCCACGTTGTCAAAGAGAAGCTCAACAGCGGGTTGATCAAGCTACTCTCGGTTTCCTCCGCCAACCAGGTAGCAGACGGATTCACGAAGCCTCTCCCCGTCTCCCTGTTTCAGAACTTCCGGTCTAAGCTTGGCATACAAGACTTGCATGCTCCAGCTTACGGGGGGGTATTGGACAGCAAAGATTAGTTAGGGTAGTTAGGGGCTTTCTTGTAATTCCCATGCTATGTAATCGGTTACAACCGTCGCCCTCTTCCCCTTTATATTGCTTGTATACACGTGTTGAGAGTATGCAGAATAACACCGTCCTTTTCCACCAATCACTCTACCTTTCTTGTGCTTTTATCCTTTCCGCATCAAACTTACCCACCGAAATTTCCTCTTTTTGTGTATGCAAGTGGTATCGTTTCTTCGCGACCATGATCTGATTGGTCTCGTTAATGGTACGTCACTCTGTCCGAATGCTTTCATTCCCGTTGCTGAAGGTGCTTCTCCGCTGCCAAACCCTGAGTATTGTAACTGGGTTCGTCGTGATCAAGCTCTATTGTCTATGTTGGTGTCTTCATTGTCCGAGGAGGTAATGTCCTTAGTTGTTGGCCACCGGACGTCCAAGGAGGTTTGGGATGTAATAGAGGCATAGAGCAATCCTTGGCTTCTACCTCTCATGCTTGTCAGCTTAACCTCCTTGGCCAGCTTCAAAATCTCAAGCAAAGTGACTCATCCATGGTCATTTTCTTTCTTACGTGACAAGCTCAAGGTCATTAGTGTTCCCTGCGCTTGAGGGGGAGTATTAGGACTAGGACTCTATGTATTCTAGTCACATTGTGAGTCACTATCATGGTCTGTCTATGACTCTCATTCTCTATATACTTTTGTAATATACTAATCTGTACAATTGGAACTTGAGTAATTCAATACAAACTCAATAGTTCTCATTGAAAGAACAGACACAAGCACACACACAAACACACATACACACATATAGGAAGAAATAAGATAGAACATTTTTTTAAAGTTACTGAATTTTGTGAACATATTCGCTAGTTCATCTTTAGCATAATTTTCAACTTTCTTAAACTTATATTTAGGTTTAATTTTAGTGTCTTCAAAAAAATTGTAGCCTTGTGATCTGAATTATCTTTTTATATCAATTTGAATCATCTCAATTGGATCAGTAAACAAAGATATTTCTAAAATACTAAACAGTGGTCAACTCTTAATTGCATGAATCCATGTTTTGGAAACTTTCCAAATTCCAAGTCTTGTATTGCTTTTCAATCTTCTTTTGATGATTTCTCATCCATCTTTATTTTGGACTTTCTTCAATTTTAAAACTTGTAATTCTTTCCAATTTGTTTGTCGAACAAATTAGGAACCAATTTCTTAACACAAGACTTAATCTAACTTTAGAGAAAATATCATTTTTAGTCTCTCGACTATAATATACATGCATCAGTTTTGGTACTTGACTATTAAAATTTTCAAATTAGGTGCATGACTATTCAATTAGCAGTTGATTATGAAATGATGGTTAATTGATGTGTAATAATAATAATAATAATAATAATAATAATAATAAAAATTTTGTACAAGGGCATTTATGCCTTTTAAATATATATTTCATTTCTATTCCTTTAACCAATCAAACGCTAGAATACAATTCGCACGTCTATTCCTTCAGCGAACCAAACAATATAATACAATTCATATTCTATTCCTTACATAGTCTATTCCTTACGAAATAGTATTCCTATTCCCTCCAAATTCAATCCGTGAACCAAACGTGTTGTTAAAGATAGTTGTTCAATTGGAAGAGAAGCTCTTGAATATAGGAAATATGTAATTTTTTTAAAACTGACTCTTATAGTCCTTGAATTATAGAAAATAACATTTTTTATTTTTCTATAATTCAAAGACAATAAGTGTTATTTTTTCTTCATGTAATTTTTGACGAACTAAACATTTCAAAACTAGTTCTCGAACCCATGACTTGACTCCGATACCACTTATTAGAATTAAACGTTTACCACTATATCAAAAAGTTATAATTCACAACGAAGATACAACTTTATTTTCTTATATACTGTCACATTTTCAAAAAGCATGGTGCTGGAGTTGGCCCTTCACCAGGCTCCGCCCAACAAAAATCATGTGTATTACTTTTTATAACAAAATTGTGCATGACAAAAACATTTCCTAAAATTATTTGATTTTAAAGAAATTTAATTAGCTATAAAGTAACAAATAATGACATTTAGGATAAGTAATATAAATTACCATGGAATTAAAGCTACCTTACCCTGCCAAGCACCTTGTGCTCAATTGGCATGTAGTGACCACCCTCAGATGGGAGATCATGAGTTCGAGTCTCAGTGGTGGAGATCTCGAAATTGACTCTTTGTGCTTCAACAGGTTGAGCTGTATTAAAAAAAAAAAAAAGCTACCTTACCCTCCAATTAATGCCAATAAAAAGTGATTTTTTTCTCTTAAAAAAGAAGTGCTTTTTCCAAGAGATACTATATATATTGTGGAAAGGAAATCGAAAAGACATTCTTCAACTATAAAATGTATGCCCTTTAACTCATGACATGCACTAACCCAAAAAATGAGAAAGCCATTTCCTTCTTTGGAGTGACTTTTTGGCCCTACCTGCACTCTAATTATATATACCTAAGATTCCTTAAATCATTTTTTATTGTACACGTTGATGCACTACTAACCCATGTTCTATAATTATATTAAACACCTTTTGACATGTCATCAAGTGGAAAAAGCTTAATTTGTTCATTAACGTTTGTAAACTAACTATTTTTATTGTACTTCTAAACCTAAATTTTATGCTATTTATCAATAATCGTGCAGTGTAATTATTGAATAAATACTATTAATATGTTTTAGAATATATATAAAAGAATTCACTGAAATTGCACTTTAAATATGTAGCATAAAGAGTTAATTCTAATTTTAGTCATTCGATTATTGTGTTTTAACTTTTTAATTTGAACTTTAAAATCAAACAATTTTTATAAATAACTTTTAGAAAATCACGTTTTTTTTGTCATAATTAAGTACTAAATTTAGTTCACTGACACTTTTTTGAAATCAAGTATTAAATATGATCGATTTCGAAATTATTAATAGTGAAAAACTTAATAATTGAGAGACTAAAATCAAAATCAAACTCGCGCACGCACACATACAGACGGGTTCTCGTGCGGAGATGGCTTCCCATGTGGTTGTGCGGTTGACGCACCTTAAGCATTAAAATGGTGCACCTTAAGTACACAAATCACACACCTTAAGCACACAAACAAAGTACCTTAAGAACACAAATCACACGCACCTAAAGGTTTAGGCCGACGCACCTTAAGTACACAAACTACGGACCTTAAGAACACAAACCACGCAACTAAGGTTTTAAAATGGCGCACCTCTTTCACACGACTGACGCATCTTAAACATACAAATCACGCAGCTTAAGAAGGAAAACAAACTATCTTAAAAAGTAAAACCACGCACCTTAATATTTAGTTTGACGCACCTTAAGCACACAAACCACACACCTTAAGAAGGAAAACCACACATCTTAGCAACTGCACAATCGCACCTGAGAAGATCAATCGCACGAGAACCCATTTATATATATA
>CM008335.1:19859714-19873837 GCA_002525835.2 Ipomoea batatas
TATATATATATATATATATATATGAAGTATAAGTTTTCAAATATTCAGCAAAAGAAATACAAATTAAAGAAAGCTAGTGATAAAGCATGTCACACAAATGTACACTTGATTACATCTAGTACAAGTAGAAGGATGCAAATCGTAAAAAATAACAACCTAGTATTATTATGATATGATGATCTTTGCCTAGATTCATGATGCCGGCCGGCCAAGATGGAGTGCTTCCTTCTTCTTTTCACATCCCTTTAATTTGCATGCTTGCTTTAACAAACCTTTCATGTTAAATTATTTAGTCAACAAAATGCTAGTCTGCACTATCTTTTCCACGTTGTTTTAATTATTATTGACAAAGTATTTAATTTATAAAACTATACAATTCAAATTTAATTTGTAAAGTTATAAACCAATAAATGCATGCGTCGATATGCCATTGGTTGGAACTTCATACCTTTTACAGGTGGTCTGAAAATTTCTTTATCATGTAGTTATTTTTTTATTTTAATTTTTAAATTTTCAATTCAATCATATTCATGGATGATTATATATAAATGAGGTTACCCATTCGAGGACCTAAGTAGTGTTCAAAATTTTTGATGACCTTTGTTAGCGGTTGGTGCTACTGATTACTTTGATTTTTTATAATATTTCAATTTAAGTAATTTTTTTAATTAAAATACTCCTACCGGAATTAGTTAAGTGTTTTTTGGAGTACTATTGACTTTATTACAGATAGTATATATTTTACACTTTCTTTTTCTATTGCAGTCCAAATAGTCAATATCTCACTACTGAGATTCGATCGTGTGACCTTCTCTCAAGAAGAGTCACAGAAGTGCCATTTGACTATCTGAGCACAGGGGTGCTCGACTTTTGACGTTAGACCCTGAAATTTTAATTATTTTACAATGATCAAAAATCTTAAATTTTCTAACCGTGTGCATCTATAAATACATATAGAGGAATTAGACAAAGGGTTTTATAATACGCATTTACACTTAAAATAGATAGATATATAAAAAGTTCGATTTGAGTTTTTAACCAAATGCAAAGGATTATTATTATTATTATTATTATTATTATTAATGAAAACAAATGCAAAGGATGACTTATGCTCATAGTTTTTGTAACTGTTGGTAATCACGTTTGGCATGCAAAGTTTGATAAAAAAAGAAAACTTAATCCTTAGCCTAAAATCAAATCAATCCCAAAATCTTTTGTTGGCTTTTATTTGATTTTAGATAGCAATCATATTAGCTTTTAACTAACATTCTTTCCCTTTAATTAGTTTAGTCGTCTCCTCTTTCGTAAAAGGGGAGAAAACGAAAGAAACATTGTTAGCTAGCGTTTGGCAGTGGTGGGGGCAGACGCCGAGCCGCCGCCGCGTCATCATGAAACAAAGCCCTCATTTGCTATAATATCAGTCGGCTTTCAACGTTGGCACGCACACGCAAATTAAACGTGTCTCCTACAATTAGGGTCTGTTTAGGACACTTCGTGGTCTGACTAACATTAATTATATTAATCAAGACACAATAACTCAACTTAGAGACTTAATCAAACTTTAAAATAAATACTCAGTAGTATGGATTAGTTCGGTTTGGAAACAAGAAAAATATTGTTAGTACGAAATTAATAAATATATTAATTAAGTACATATATATATATTCTTTTATGTTATTGGCATATGTTGGTCCAGTGTTGTTTAAAACTAGTCTCTAAATCAAGGAGCCTATTTTTGAGGAGTTAAGAATGAGTCCTTAGCTTGTTGAGCTGGAAGAAGATGCAATATATATTTTCTCACAAATGAGTGGATGAAAAGAGATCAAGATTCTAGCCATGTTTTACTTTCTCTAACTGGAGATGGTGATCTACGAAGCCTATTATTGTGTATGTCTGGTGACTATAAATAGGGTTTATGTAATACGGGAAAATTGAAGTTTCAGGGAATTAAAATACATAACTTTTATTAACAAAGATAAGAAGGAAACTTCAAGCAAAGGAATAGATTGGAGTATGTACTTGACAGAGTAATTGGGCAAAAGCACCCGACCCGAACCACAAGCATTGACTCGAAGGAAGACAAACGACACGAGTTATACAAAGACTACACATTGAAGAGGAGAGTTATTATCAACAGCTCTACTACCATACAATTGAAGGCTCACCATTATGTTATCCGTTACAATTCACAGAAGAAGATTGAAGGCTCACCATTATGTTATCCGTTACAATTCACAGAAGAAGAGTCGTTGCACTTGGAGTATAAGTACTGGCATGTTGTAGACTGAGGGGGGGGGGACATTCTAACACACAAAACTCTACTGTACTAAAAGCATACTACTGTACTATCATACTTCACTTATACACAAATTATACTCCGATAACATACTTACCGTCATTGGTGCTTTCATTGAGAGCTGAGGCCACATCTCAGGCAGGCTCTACATATAACAAAATATCAGCTTATCAGTGGAGATGGCTGGATCAGGATCTAGCGGTTCCCACAATTCTCATCACGTAAATCGTGGCAACACCGTTGATGGTCACAATGGTGGTCTCCGCCAGCGGCACAAAAACATTCACAATGGTGGGCAGCAAACGCCCAAAGTACGGGAGGCATCCGCGCAGAAGGATGAAGTAGATGAAAAGAGGACCCAGCGTCTATGTCGTAGTGCAACTCATCGGTCGGCCGTTTCTATGCCCGCCATGGGACCATTGGGTGAGAAGATTGCTATCCACCCAAGGTTGTGGGCAAAGTCGGAGGCCAAGGGGTCACCCACCAAGCGTCCACACCAAGATGAACAGTCACAACGGTTAGAAGGGATGGGTGAGTCCGGAGGGCCGGCTTCATGTCAGTCCAAAGTGCTCAAGCAAGCCCCAGATGTGCAGGAGGAAGCGATTGAGAAACTCCCAAAGTAGATCGAAAAGCTAGAAAAAAAAAGGTAGAGGTAAGAGAACAGTCACCAGAACTTGAGGTGAGGATGGTCGCTCCATTTTCTCCTAGTATAATGGATGCGCCCCTCTAAAGAGATTTTAGGTTATCCGCTATCAAAGCATACACCAGGACATCTGACCCGCGTGTACACATGACAAAGTACAAAGCAGCCATGGTAATGACTAGGGCAGGTGATGCCATAATGTGCAGGGCGTTCTTGTCTACGTTGGATGGAACTGCCCAGGATTGGTTCAACACGATTCTAGATGGTTTGATCCAAAACTTTGCAGAACTATCAAAGAATTTCCTGACTTATTTCTTTGGACATATACAACACAAGAAACCGTTTTCATATCTCTACGGAGTAAAGCAGGACAGAGGTGAAAGCTTAAGAAATTTATTGAGCAAATGGAAGAATGAGGTCAACAACATGTACAATTTTGACTCTAAAGCGGCGATCCTCATATTTATCCAGCCATTGAGGTCAGGAGATTTTCATAGATAGTTGAACACTCATCATCCGCGCTCCTATGAGGAGCTAATGAAGACAGCAAATTGTTATGCTGAGGCAGAGGAGGCTGATAGAAAGAAGAGGGATGAGGAGGAAGGCAGGAGTAGTGGGCGATCTGATAAAGTTGGTCCGACCAACCAGACACTACGCCCAAACAAGTCATCCACGGCGAAGGGGAGAGATTACGAGCGGCCTCGTCTCGCCCCACCGCGACATTTAACACCGCTTACTCATCCGGTTAGCGTGATTTTAAGTCACGTTGAAGAAATGGGAATGATGCATTTTCCCTCAGAATGCATGATAGCTTCTCCAAGCGAGAACCAAATCAAATACTACCGGTTCCACCGACAGGTTGGTCTGACACTGACGAGTGTCACACTTTAAAATGACAAGTTGAGGAGCTAGTGCAGAATGGGTATTTTCATCAATTTGTTAAGTACCCAGTGCACCAGCAATATCAACAGCAAGGCCAACTCGAAAATGTGTGGCGAAAGAAAGAGGACCCTGAGCCTTCCGTGTCCAACAACAAGAAGAGAAGGTACGACCATGAAATCAAGAGACAATGCATTAGAGGAGGAGCCCGCGCAACATAGAAAACATGTTATTCGCTGATTGCCCGTTCTGTTTAGATTCGTTACAAAAAAAAAAAAAACAAAACAAAAAACAAAAACAAAAAACAAAACAAAACAAACCAAACAAAAAAAAAATCATATGGCAGACGAGGTAGGTTTTTACTTTTTTCTTTTGTTTCTTCATGAAGACGTTTTTCTCTTTCTTTTTCAATTTTTAGGTTTCGAATATCTTGCGTGAGGATGCATTTAATTTTGATGAGTTCTTCAAATTTTGATGGCAATTCTGTGTATGCATCTAGAAGGTCTTCCACATCATTTTTTGTTTCACTATCCCCTAAATGATTGGCAGGAAAGGTTACAAAGTTTGAATTTTCTCATTCGCTTGGGTTATTGTTGTAGGTTTGTTCTTCCTTTTTAGATGTGTTGAGCATTCGTAGCATTGTATTCCATCTGGGTTGAAAATAGGTTTCCTTTTGGCACTATCAATTTTTTGTCTAATTGTGATGATATCTTCGTTGTGTGAAGGTTCTCCAATTTTGTTCCTGAGTTTCTTGAATTTTTCAACAATTACATTTAGGTTTTTTTTTTTTTGTCAGCTACGCTATTAATTCTTCTTTTTTTTTTGAGAATAAACTATTAATTATTTTTTTTTTGAAAGAATAAACTATTAATTATTCTATGTCTTTGATCTCATTATCTGAATATGGTTCTTGTATTATTTTGAAGGCTACTCCTTTGGTATTAGGCTTTTCAAACATCTCTAGCTCATATGCATGTCTGCCTGGAGATTTCCTATCAAATCACTTAATTAGTATGTGTTTAGATATGTACTCTCTTGGATGGCTGCGACTTTCATCATGAATCTTTCCGGTAAGGAACGTAGTACCTTTTTTACTAGTTTAGCCTTAAGGATAGAGTCTACTAGATTATACGCGACTCCAGAGATATCAAGGATTCTTGCACTGAATTTAGTGATATTTTCTTCTTCTTCCATTTTCAGATTTTAGAATTGTGTCTAGATTATTTGTAGTTTTGATTGTTTTACTATGGAATTTCCTTCATGATGATTACATAAGATTTTCCATGTTGTTTTGGCTATGTTTGTTGCACAAATTAGTTTGAAATTTATATCATTCATTGCTCCAAAACTAGCATTCATGGCTTTGGAATTGTGATCAGTTTGCTTGATTTCTTCATCTGTCCAGTCATCTTTGTCTTTCAAGTTTCCCTTTTTGTTTGTTGGAGGAATCCATCACTTTTCTAGAGCTCGCCATACTCTTTCTCCGTGGGATTGTATGTATATTTTCATTCTTGTTTTCCATTAGGAATAATTTTCACTATGCAGGGCATTGGGTCTACTGTTTGATAATCTTTCTCTGGGAAAATCCATCACGTTATTGCTAGTAATTTAAGCAGCATTGCTCTGATACCAATTAAAAATTTGTGAGGATCGCGTGATGGTTTCAAGTGTATTTTATTAGAATATAATAAATAATGTTTTTTTAAAATTAAAAGTTATATTGTGCAATGTTGCAGAAGGCGTTAGGTGCTAGTTGGACGCTTGGGGGCGCCTAAGCGCCCTCCTAGGTGGCCGAGTAATTTGAGTATATTGTCTCTACTTTTCTCACTCGAGGCTGGGGGTAGTTAAACTGTTATAATATCCCAAACTAGTCAACTGCATATGTTAGATGATTAGTTGAGTACATGACTGGAAGAACATAGAAGAGGAGTAGCTAAGTAGGCCAAAAAAAAAAAAAAACATTTCGCCCTAGTTGAGTGCTAACTCGGCCGAGTTGGACACCAACTCAACCAAGTTAGGCGCCCAACTCGGCGCCTAAGACGCCCAATCGCCTGATTAGTCGTCCGGCCGACTAAAAGCCGCCTAGGGTTGAAATCATCTTAGCCTAGGGGCGCCCAGCGCCTAGATCGAGTTTTACAACACTGAAGTATATATAAGATATTTATTGATATTTACAAAAAGGACTTAGTAAATACTTAGGGGTCGTTTACTAACTTGGAAAAATGGAGAATTTTCCAAAAAAATAGAGAAATGAAGAAGTGGAGAAAGAAAAAATGGAGAGATTGTTTACTAAATTCAATTTTCCAAATCCTTTCTCAACTCCAATTCTCCAAATCTTATACAAAAATGGAGAGAAGGAAGTTGGCTCTCTCCAAATGGAGAAATGGAAAAAAAACGGGTGAACAGTGCATTTCGACCCAGAGGTCCCTGGTTCGAATCACGCTGGAGTTGTTGCTGGCCTGCTGTGCGCCTGTGCTTTCTTCTTCATGTTTCACGCTTCTCGTCTTCATATTCATTATATATTTCTTCTTATTACTATTATTATTATCATTATTAATTTCTTATTCTTATTATTATTATTATTATCATTATTAATTTCTTATTCTTATTATTATTATTATTAAATTTTTTATTTTTATTATTATTTTTTATTAATATTAATTTCTTATTATTATTATTAAATTCTTATTAGTATTACTATTATTATTATGATTATTAATTTATTATTATTACTATTAAATTATTATTATTATTATTACTATTATTATTATTATCATTATATATTTCTTCTTTTTCTTCTTCTTCTTCTTATTATTATTAAATTCTTATTATTATCACTATTATCATCATCATCATCATCATCATCATCGTCATCGTCATCGTCATCGTCATCGTCATCGTCATCGTCATCGTCATCGTCATCGTCATCATCATCATCATCATCATCAACATTATTATTATTATTATTATTATTATTATTATTATTATCTTTGTTATATAAATATACAAATGTTATATGGGATGATTGTATTTAATGAAGTTTTGAATATTTTGTTTTGTAATCAAACTATGTGTTAAAACTAAAGAAATGAAAAAATTGGAGAAATGGAGAAGGAAAATTGGAAAACTGGAAAAATGGAAAACTGGAGGAATAGAGAAGGAAAAATGGAAAACTGGAGAAATGGAAAATTGGAAATAGAAAAACAGAAAAATGAAGTAAACGACCCCTTAACTTTTATTTTGATGACGTAGTGCGTTGTGATTTACCCTTGTGCTACACACCAACAGTTAATCAAATATTTTCTCTATATATACTTATTTTATTAGGCTTCAGTTGTGTGTGTATTTACTAACCACGTAACTAGTCCAGTTGAACTGGTAAAATTCCTTGAATTCATCACTGTAAATATGCAACCCCCTTCCTCACTCCCTTTCCATCAAAGAAGACTGAAGAATAAAATCGAAAGTGGAATACAGAGAAAAGAGAGAATTTCAAAGCCAAATCAAAAAAGAAAACAATAATAATACTAACAATAAAGTTGCTTCTGCTTTCTCTCTCTCTCTCTCGCTCTCTCTATCTCTCTCAATAAATATGCACTCACACCGCTCCCCACCAGTACTGCCCGCTATTATATATACACACACACACAATGGAGTAGTATCTTCTATATATACTTTCACATACTATATCGAAAAAGGCAATTTCTTTTCACAATACTTAATAATAACACAGTAGTATTAAGAGAAGAGTCTGTTATTTAAGCTTTGTTTTGTTCTTTCTCATCAATCTCTCTGTACTCTACAAAAAAACACTGTCATCTCTGTACCCTTTGCTGCTTTTCAGACATCTTTCGCCGTCTCGGCCGCTCTGCACCTATAAATATAAATATACATATATATCTATATCTGTATCGAATCACAGTATTTAAGTGGAGGTGTGATTACAGAGATTTTGTTGCTGGGGGGTGGTGATCCGTCTCTGTCCATAATTTCTGGGCTGCATTTATTTCTGTCTGCTTTAGCTCTATGGTGGGTGTTTGAATTCTTGGCGAGAATTAAAGAACCTTTGAGCCTTTTATTCTATCCGTGCTTTCACTGTTTTCACTGCAAACAAGGAGAAAGGTTCTGAAAAGAAAGCACAAATCAGATAGAGAGAGAGAGGGAGAGAGAATTTTTTTTTCTCTGAGATCTGGGTTCAAGAAAGAGACATCTCGAGAAGAAGGTTAGTGGTTTGGAGTGGCAAAGTGACTGAGCCAAGCCATGCTTGATTTTGGATTAATGTTTTAATTCTAAAGTTCCAAACTTTTTCTCTGTATTTATGCTTTCGTTGTTTTCTTTTTGGGGTTTTTCTCGAGGATTTTGGTAATTCCCCTTGGCTTTCGTTTTCTGGGGAAGAGGTGGGGGACTGTGGTTTTTTTCTTTTATTTTCATTTTCCCTGTTGTGTTTTTGTCTCATTTTGTGTCTGTTATATAGCACAGAGGTTTCTTTTTCTGGGATAGAATCGAAACACAACAATGTTGCCCCAGAAGCAAGCAGAGGAAGCTATTGTCTTGGAACATGAAGGCGGCGGCGGCGGCAAAGAAGAAGTTGAGAACAAAGATGATGAAGAACAGTCCTTGTTCAGTATGAAGAGCTTTCTTTGGCATGGTGGCTCTGCTTGGGATGCTTGGTTCAGCTGTGCTTCCAACCAAGTATGCAAATTTTTTTTTTTTTTAATTCTTTTTCGATTTCCTGTTAGGATCAAGCCCTTTTTACGGGTGCTGGACTTGGCCCTTCAGCGGCTTCTACCCCGCACTTGCACTTACCCGTTTTAACTGCTCAGTTTTTGTTTTTGTCGGGATTCGAATCCATGACCTAACCTTGTCATAGTACCAAAACCTATAGTTAATAGCGAAGGGCTCAACTTTATTTCCAGAGGCAGGGTCCTGAACTTGGCCCTCGATTATCACTACCCAATAATTCCCTAACTATCAATTGATGGACTTTTTGTCATTGTTATTGTTTCTTGTTCAGAGGATTATTTTTTAATTCTACCTTTAAAATGTATACAAAACAGGTGGCACAGGTCCTATTGACACTCCCATATTCCTTTTCACAACTTGGTATGCTATCAGGGATTGTGCTTCAGGTGTTCTATGGACTGCTGGGGAGCTGGACAGCTTATCTCATCAGTGTGCTCTACATAGAGTACAGAAGCAGGAAAGAGAAAGAAGGTGTAAGCTTTAAAAACCATGTTATTCAGGTAATTAACTTTTGTGTAATCTCTCATACATGGATGGTTCTGGGAAAGCTTCAATTTTCCATTTTATTAAGTTTGGATGAATTTAATGTGCAGTGGTTTGAAGTGCTTGATGGATTGTTGGGTCCATACTGGAAAGCAGTGGGCCTTGCCTTCAATTGTACATTCCTTCTCTTTGGATCTGTCATACAACTCATTGCTTGTGCTAGGTATAAACTAAACTACATTATTTTCTCATCATTATTATTATTATTAGTATCAAGTGTAACTTTATTTCCTTATAAACCAACGAATAGATGCTGTATTTGACCTTTTATCGGTCTCCACCCAACAATTTCTAAACCTGTCAGTTTTAACTGCACAGTTTTTGCTTTTGTTGGGTCTCTCGAACCGTGACCTGACTCTGATACCATTTTGTTAGGATCAGACACAACTTTATTTACTTATAAACTGCCATCACATTTTTGAAAGGCAGGGTGTTGTACTTGATCCTTTAGCGACTAATTGGCCTCTGCCAACAATTATTATTATTGAAATGCTGAGAATCTGAATGTGAAGCTTTGGTAGTTTGTTGAACATAATCACTCAGTGTTTGTGTTTTCTTGATATGAACAGTAACATATACTACATAAATGACCGGTTAGACAAGAGGACATGGACATACATATTTGGAGCTTGTTGTGCCACCACTGTGTTCATTCCTTCCTTCCACAATTACAGGATTTGGTCTTTCCTAGGCCTTGGGATGACTACTTATACAGCTTGGTATCTCACCATTGCAGCACTTGCCAATGGACAGGTAAATATTTTATTTTAGAGAAAATTACACTTTTCGTCCCTAAGTTATAGGGTACTTATAGAATTCGTCCCTAAGTGTTGGTCATACATACTTTTCGTCCCTAAGTTATTATTAACGTTGCACTTTTCGTCCTTTTACTAATAAAATATTAGGGACGAAAAGTGAGCACAAAAGATCAAAAAAATGTAACGTCAATAATAACTTAAGGACAAAAGGTGCAATTTCTCATATTTTATGACCCTGGCTTTGACTAAAGACCATATATTCTTACCTAGCCAGTTCTGACTCAAGACCACCATGTTTAGTTTGGTACATGATATTGACATGTGTGGTCACTTTAGCAGAAAATAATGTTTGTTTTCAAAAAAAAAAAATTTAATATCTTGTTTTTATTTTTATTTTTTTATTTTTTTATTTTTTTAATTTTTTAAATCAATCATAACCCCTTGGTTTACTGTACCAAATCACTTCCTATAATGGAAACCATTATCTTAACAACTTAACCCAGTGGGGTAGCTCAAGTGGCAAGTGAGCTCTCTTTGTGGGGAGGAATTTCGGGAGAACCCGGATTCAATTCCCACGAGTGACGATTCCCCCTGGGCCAGCTCCCGTGCCTCCCGGAGCGAACGTGGGTGGACCTCGGACCGTTAAAACGGACGGAGAGAAAGACCCTGTAAATTTACCAAAAAAAAAATTATCTTAACAACTTGTATTTTTCTAGGTTGATGGTGTGCAACACTCAGGTCCAAAAAAGCTTGTGTTGTATTTCACTGGTGCTACCAATATTCTATACACCTTTGGTGGTCATGCTGTCACTGTGTAAGCTTCTTTATATGCTTTTGTGTATTAATTTGTAATTTTGTATTTATCAATTCTTAATATTATATATTAAATCATAAAGGAGTATTTTGTTATACTTAGGTCCTATTCTGCATGAACAACATTAGTCTCTGTGTAATTATAGTTAATTGGTCTAAAAAACTCGTGATCAAACCAAAATAATATTATACATTAAATCATGGTTTTTACTTTGTATTTTAGCATTGTTTTTTATTGATGGTCCTGTATTGTGGTTTTTTTTCATTGATCCTCAACATTATTTAAATCTTTCTGCACTTTTACCGTAAGAGGGTAAACTATACCATGGATCAGGGTCTACCTTGCATTGTACACCCTGGTCCAAAAATAACGTTAGGAGATTCTGTATCTATATCATTCTGTACCTGCGGTTTACCGTTTTTGTACATGTAGCTATCATACTATGTGTTAGCAATTATTAAGTTATTTGTATACATGTATAGAAATTATTAACTATAGGTACAAAATGTATTAATTAAAGGTACATAATTTTTGTATTAGGGATTACAATGTAATATAAACTCTAGTCCATGGTATAACAGTTGCCATAACAATGTACATCATTTAGGTGGTTACATATGGTAAAATTATGGGCAGTTGGGGCATCTAGCGTATCACATTGATTAATAATTCTACCTAACAAATATTCAATAATAAATTAAAGAATCCAGTGCTCAGATTCTTGTTTTTTACTGTATTTGTTTTCTGTTCGTACCTTTTTATTTTAGTTTTTTTTTTTTTAAATTTTTAAATAACGTCTGAATTCTTGATTTGCTATAACAAACCATATATGAGTATATGAGTGGTGATTGATATTGTGAAATAAAATTCAGTGAAATCATGCATGCGATGTGGAAACCACAGAAGTTCAAGTACATCTACTTGTTTGCTACACTGTATGTGTTCACCCTCACCCTTCCGTCGGCAACCGCCGTGTACTGGGCGTTCGGCGACCAGCTTCTCGACCACTCCAACGCCTTCGCCCTCCTCCCCAAATCCGCCTGGAGAGACGCCGCCGTCATCCTCATGCTCATCCACCAGGTAGCTCACCAATTTCCACTCACATTTCAAATTGAAGTCCGATACCAAATATTACCTAATGAACCAGTGAGTTAAACTTGAGCGGGTAATTTTAATTTCTGAGTTTACAATATGTTTTTTTTTATGGGTGCAGTTTATTACGTTCGGGTTTGCGTGCACGCCGTTGTACTTCGTGTGGGAGAAGGTGATAGGGATGCACGACACGAGAAGCATTTGCGTGAGGGCCTTGGCTAGGCTGCCCGTGGTCATACCCATATGGTTCTTGGCCATCATCTTCCCCTTCTTTGGCCCCATCAACTCGGCCGTTGGTGCCCTCCTTGTTAGCTTCACCGTCTACATCATCCCATCTCTCGCTCATATGCTCACTTACCGGAAAGCCTCCGCACGACAGGTAACACACCATCAACATCATCCAGCACTAGTCAGTCTTAACTGATTTTGTTGTGACTCAATCCGTGACCTGACTCTTATTCCAGTACGCCAAAAATTATAACTAGTAGTAAATGCCCAATTTTATTGTTTTATTGGCTCTCATCACATTTTCGAGAGCCAATGTGTTGGACTTGATCTATTACTGACCTCCCCATCAAAATTCCCTAGCCAGAGGCATTGGACTTAGCACTTACTAGCCTCCGCCCAACAACAATTACTCTGCATCATTATCTATATAAAAAAGTTTGCATAGAAAGAATCCAATCAAGAGTAAAAAGAGAGGGAGAGAGAAGAAGGCATTAAAGGCTTGAATAAAGAAATATTTTGGTAGAGAAGAAGGCATAGGTGGTAGGTCATTTTCAATTAGTTATATGCTACAGTCCGAGCGTTGTATTATGTCTGAAATGAGCTGTCTACTTATTTGACTCCATTATTCTCCATGAATTGGACATATTTAACCATACTATGTATATCAACCATTGTTTCATTATCTCTACCACTAGTGGTCCCTCCTGGCTACACTTAGGTCAATTTCGTCATTTTTCTAAAGTATACCCCAATTCTTTTCGTATCAGGTACAATTACATATATATAATATATCTGATGACACGTTAAACCTCTGTTAACCAACCAAGATAATATATTATTGGCCATTTGATTGCAACTTTTTTGATGTTCATGATTGCAGAATGCTGCAGAGAAGCCCCCATTCTTCTTGCCAAGCTGGACAGCAGTGTATGCACTGAACATCTTCATAGTGTGCTGGGTTTTAGTGGTTGGGTTTGGGTTTGGAGGATGGGCTAGCATGACCAATTTTGTTAAACAAGTTGATACATTTGGGCTTTTTGCCAAGTGCTACCAGTGCAAGCCAGCAAAGCTACCGGCCCTTCCGCCGCACGCCGCGCCTAACGCCACCGTCCACCACTAAGCTCCTCGCCGGCCGGTGGCCGGCGAGATATCGATGATCGGAACATTAATCTCTCTTTCTCCATCTTTTTGTATTATATACATGGGGAGGTAGTAACATTTCCCCTACATGTGATGTGTGCTAAAATTTTCTCCTTTTTTTTTTTAGTTGGCTTTTTTTTTAGTATTTTGGTTTTTTTTTTTTTGTTACTTACTATATTAGGCAAGATAGTGTGTTGATTTTACTTAGCCTATGCTATCGCCATTCACCCCTCTGCATACATTATTGGTGGTTGAATATTACAGTTATCTTATGATTTCTTATATCATTACTTGAATCATTCTCAAGCGTATATTTAACTATTTGACTAATTAAAAACAATAAATTTTAATAAAAAAAAGTAATAATTATGATGCCCCTAAAATATTTATTCATATAGAAAATTTCAATTAATAATTTATCTACATATTGATGAAAAATTACTTCGTGCACAAGTACTTTGAGGAGGCAGGTTCCTATTGGTTTGAGAGACTTAGGGTCTCAATATCAAATTCCTATTGGTTTGAGAGACTAGGGTCTCAATATCAAATACTTAAATATGCAACGGATGAATAGAAGATAGAATAAATGCAGGATGACACCAAGATGTTAACGTGTTGAATTCACGGGGCACCAACCCAAATCAAGATCAATTTACAAAACATATTTAAGTAAAGTGACATAAACATTTACACAATACGATCACCTCCCTACATCTATTAACGTTACTCAAAATTACTGTTAGAAATTGATCATCAGGACGCAGAATTCCTTTTGCCTTGAAAAACTTGCAACACTAGTTGCCTTAGACTCCCGTCTAATCAATACATGTAAATCAAAAGCTCAAGGATGGATTGTAGCCCCGTTGATGAAGATCATACATTCATACCTTTAGTAACTGATCATCTCCCGTACTTGACGTATTATCTCTATGTTGCACACCCTCCCTTATGCACACATCACTGTTATATATATATATATATATATAT
>CM008335.1:19880600-19891406 GCA_002525835.2 Ipomoea batatas
GTCATTTCTTGCAAGGTCCTCTCTTTCCATTTCATCACTTCATTCCATTGCAAAGTTCTCGAAGCTGAGGGTTCATAGAAAATTTCATTTTGATCACAATACTTTATGAAGCTGTACCTTTTAAATTTCTTTTCACTAGTACAAAAAAAAGAACAAAAGAAATTGACTTTTCGCAAACCTTTTAAAAAGAATGGTGGTGTATTGTTAAAAAGAATATGCGGTGACAAAATTGTAAATATTTGAATAAACATTCGCGACCATTGCTAACTAAAAGGGTCACGGTTGGAAAAAAAAAAAAAACACATGTAGTTTCCGAGACCATTTCTTTAACAAACAGTCGCGGTGCAACTAATGATAATGTTATGTGCACTTAATATTGATGCTCAGTGTACATTATTTGTTACACTTTTAATACATTTTACTTGCACTTAGGTGCACTATACAAAACTGGTATTTACATTTTTAACACAATCCACTTACACTTCAAAGTTCAATTATTTACGAAAATGTCATCGTATTTTTTTTAAACAATGTTTCTGAACCGTTAGATCTGAAACTTTAATGATGTAAGAACTATTTTGTCCGATTAAAAATAATATTACAATATTTGTAAACTAATGTACAATTGTACCCAATATCATAATGACCTAAATCATTCCCAATAATGACCTAAATCATTCCCAATAATGTAAAAACATAATTAAAATATTGAGTCTTATTCTAAATAATCAAAAGAAGATTAATTAAACGAAAAAAGGGGAAAAAAACTTAACCTAGATTTGTTTTTTAAAAATGCAAGAAAATGATTTTCAAGGTTTTTTATTTGTAATCTTTGATGCTCAACTTTAAATGCTATGTATATAGGGGGTGAGTTCGAGCCTCAATGGAGGCGTTATTGACTCTTTGTGCTTCATTTGGTTGAGAAAGTAGTTATGAACAGATATTACATTGTAACAAAGTCAATAGTACTCAAAAAAATTGACTAAAAGTTCATGTTAAATTTTATATTGTATTTTTTTTAATACACTCTGTCACTCTTACATATTCATGATAGTATATGCTCAACAATTATGCCAACTTTAATTGGGGTTGGGTTCAAATCTAAGACATTTCTTATGGAAATCAATGCGAAAGTTAAGAATAACAAATAGTTAACGGAGTATTCTGTTACTAAAGTTTACACTGAAATAAATGATTAGATGAGGTAGCAACTAGGGTTTGTTTAAAGAACCTCCATGAAATAGTTGTACCTCTAAATGTATATAATGCAGAAACCATTAGATGATTTCTTAATAAAGATACATATACAAATCTCATTATTCACATATCTTTTCTTCATGAGAAATTCACTTAAATGGTTATACCACATTCTAACTGAGATTCAAACCATAACATGCCCTTGAAGTTTGATGTTATACAAGTTTCGATCTATCTTCTTCCTCATCTTGAAATTTTGAATGGTTTCGGGTATTCTCCACTACAAGAAAAAAGCTCATAGACTAACCGTTGTCTATAAGGTAAAATTTCTGTTGTTGAAGTCGGTGTTGTTGTAAGTCCCACGCAAAGACAACGGTTTATAACTGTTGTCTTTTCTAGAAAAGACAACAGTTAAAAACCGCTGTCTATTGAGTGTTGTTGAAAGTCACGCACGACAACGGTTTTTAGAAAAGACAACGATTAAAAACCGTTGTTTGTTGAAACCGGTGTTGTTGTAAGTCCCATGCAAAGACAACGGATTTTAACCGTTGTCTTTTCTTGAAAAGACAACAGTAAAAAACCGTTGCCTATTGAGTGTATTGTTGAAACCGGTGTTGTTGTAAGTCCCGCGCAACGACAACGATTTTTAACCGTTGTCTTATCTTGAATGACTACGATTAAAAACTATTGTTGAAACTAGTATTATTAAAACGTCAAAATAATTATTTGATAAATTTTTGCAAACGCTACATTTATTAGCAACATTTGCATATGGCATTTTGAGAAAAAAATTAATTTTTCTCAAAGTACCTCTAAATAATTAATTAATTTAATTAATAAAATTAGTTTAAAAAAACGTTGGAGTTGAAGTTCGAACCTTCAATGGGATTGTGAAATAATAGAGCCTTGAGGCTCCTTAAATAGGAACCTCAAGGCACTTTTCCCACCGATGTAGGACGGTGGGAAAAGTGGGGAATATAGAAGGAAGCAGCAAAATGCTACTTCCTTCTATTTTTTTTATGAGAACATTCAATTCACTTTTGGTCCTAGTATTATATTATTATTGTGACATGATCATTTTTAATTTGGTCATCTATCAACAAAAACAACTTGAATGTCATTAAATACAAAGGTATTTCGATCTTTAATTATGAATTTTTAAAAAAAAATAAACATAAAAAATATAGTGAGTTAACCTATTACACAACGTTGTTTATTATTATTATTATTATTATTATTCAACCTATTCATGTTATTATTATTATTATTATTATTATTATTATTATTATTATTATTATTATTATTATTATTATTATTATTATTATTATTATTATTATTCAACCTATTCATGTTGTTATTATTATTATTATTATTATTATTATGTATACCCTTTTAGGTCATTTTACATGTTAATCGCTAACCAAAACATCTAATTTTATCTAATATTTTTTTACAAAACGCTAATATATATTATCCGTTACTCAAACCCGCTAATAGAATTCGTTGGTTAAATAAAACCGTTGTCTAAATAAAAAACAGGTGCACAAGCAAATACAACTATTTTAATAAACTGTTATCTTTGAAGTGTTGTCTATTAAAGTGTGCTTAAAGACAACACACAAACGACAACGGTTAAATAAAATCGTTGTCCTTAAAAAAAAATAAACGCGCAAAGAAAACGATTTTAAAAAATCGTTGTCTTTGTAGTGTTGTGTATTCAAGTGCACTTAAAAGACAACACATCAATAACAATGGTTACATAAAATCGTTGTTTAATTAAAAAACCGAATGCACATAGACAACAGTTTTAAAAAACCGTTGTCTTTGAAGTGTTGTGTATTAAAATGCGTTTAATAACAACACACCAACAACAACGGCTAAAAAAATCGTTGTCTTTAAAAAAAATAAACGCGCAAAGATAACGGTTTTAAAATACAGTTGTCTTTGTAGTGTTGTGTATTCAAGTGCATTTAAAGACAACACACCAACTACAACAGTTAAATAAAACTGTTGTCTAAATAAATAAAAAAAACCGGGTGCACAAAGATAACAGTTTTAATAAACCGTTATCTTTGAAGTGTTGTCTATTCAAATGTGCTTAAAGACAACACACAAACGACAACAGTTAAAAAAATCGTTGTATTAAAAAGAAAAATCGTGCAAAGACAACGGTTTAAAAAAACCGTTGTCTTTGTAGTGTTGTGTATTCAAGTGCACTTAAAGACAACACACCAACGACAACAGTTACATAAAACTGTTGTCTTTTTTTTTTTAAATGCACATAGACAACGGTTTTTAAAAATCGTTGTCTTTGCGGTGTTGTCTTTTGACAAAATGCACAAAGACAACACAATAAAGACAACGGTTCGGTAAAAACCGTTGTCTTTGATAAAAGTGTTGCGTCAAAGACAACGGTTTTGTCCAAAAGTGTTGTCTTTTACACGAAAGACAACACTTTTGTCAAAAACGGTTGTCTTTTTAGTGTTGTCTATGTGCATTTTTCTTGTAGTGCTCATGTATATATCAGCGTCTAGGGACCCCATATATATAAATCACTAAATCTATTAATTGCATATCTAAATTCTTTTTTTTTTTTTTTACTGCCAGTGATATCAAGTAGTGATGTGGAATCAAGAACATGAGAATGCTTTTGTTCAAAATAAATTAAGGCCTTTGCGTAAATTCTTAAGCTATTAATCTTGCTTTATATCTAACCATTATTTTCATTCATCTTCTGTATGAACACATACTAAGATCTTACTAGGATTACACGGAGTACAGTGAGACCAAACTTTTTTTCTTTTATTGAGCGAGTTCAAGTTCTACCTCAATTGTCTCTTTTCACTTTAACGAGTGCGCTTCTGTCACTGTGTTATTGATTTTGGTTATGGATCCAGATTTTGATATTTTGAACTACTCCTTAGGCAATTATGTCCTCAACCACGGTCAAATCTTTGATTGTAGTTCATACCTGATTTTGTGTCACAAAAATCTGATTTTACTATGAAAAATGTGTAAAATTGATCACAAATCCTCTTATGTTCTGCACTTATAATCAAGAAATGGAAAGAACAAATCCTATTCCATCCTATACTTCCAACATCAAAACTTCCGACCACAAAGAATGATTCTCAATCTCCTCAACCTCAACCTGAAGCCTCTGACTTTCCATAGACGACCACCAAACCTCGGCAAACTTCTGAAAGACTTCTTCCTGCTCAATTTTCTCCCACCAATAATTCTCCGGCTTTTCCCCACCTCTTCATCCACAAACCGATCTTCTTCTAGGGCGCCCATCCCCATCTCTTGTTTCATAGAGCTCCAAGGATCGCCATGGATTTCATCGTCGGAATCGCTGCCCCACAGCGGAATAGCCTTGAAGACGGGCGATCCACTGTAATCACGAAGATATGCAGCCAAGCTAGTATGCTCCATGTCAAACAATCTTCTTAGAGATGTGCTCCCTTCCTTCATCAGATCCATCAAGCTGTTACTTCTCCGCGAGTGGAAAAACGAAGAAGGAGAAGAAGAAGAGGGCATTGCTGCTGCAGATGATGAAGATGGGGAAGATGAAGAAGAAAGATAGAGGGATTTCTGGTACTCAATGATTCTTCTGATGCTTCTATTTTCAGCTTCTTTTTCAGCAGTTTCTTCTTCTTCTGCTTCGGTGATCTCTGATGCCATCTTTCCCGGCGGCCCCTAAAGTGTTTTGTTTAATTTTCGGATATGCTAAGAAAAACTGGAATTTATGAAAAATATATCATAAATGTATTGAATATTTATCACAATTATGAAATTAGTATTCATTATACTTTTTCAATATAAGATTAAAAACACTATTAATCAATTTTGACTTATTTAGTCACTATTAATAGTTTGACTTGGTTAAAAAATCACTATAAGCGCTTGATTAATTAGTTTTTTGTAACAACTTATTACTTCAAATCGCTAAAATTTAAAAAAAACTACTCAAAACAATTTTTTTTAAAAAAAATTTGAGAAAGTCATTTTGCATATAATCAGCTATCACCTAACAACTTATTTACTAAACATTTTTCTACAATTAGCTAATATTATCAACTATTCAAACTTATTAACCCAATCAACTAACATCTATTTACCAAACACTCTCTAAGGTGCTTATTACTTGTATATTTAAATTAAAAATATAATGATCGGAGTATCACTTAATTAATGTATACTTTAAAACAAAGTTATATAGTAAAAGATGCCAGTTTTTGACAGAAAGAGAATATTTTAACTAAAAAGTGAAAATGACAATTTTTTCCTAATGTATAGTAATATAATTTATTTTCCCCTTAATTATTGGTGCATTCACTTTTTCCCCCTTAATTATATTCTCAAAGTGGCTATTTTTACTTAAACCCATTAACTATTCAGGTAGACTTTCAAAATCTTTTAATACCATTGTCCTTTGAAATCAAAGTGTATAAAATAGACAAAAAATAAATTCTTCGAATTATCATTTTTTCTCCTCTTCTCCCAAAAGGTTGAATCCTCAACCCCAAGACTCCCCACGCCCCGCCCCGACAAAGCTTCTCCTCTTCTCTCAAAAGGTTGAACACATGTGCTAGACTTTTGCTCACTGCGCATCGAATTATCATTTCTAGACATACAAAAGGATTCAGAAACGAGAATTGAGAGTGTGCATTTGAATTAAGCAAACAATAACATTATTTAGTTAATATTTACAAACAAAAACCTCTTATTTTTAGAGTTTTGGATGTCGATTGTAAATAATTGATGAAGTTTGAGTAAAAATAGCCACTTCAAATATAACCGAGGCTCAGGAGGATGTGTTCTGGAAGCAGAGGGCCAAGCAGCACTGGCTCCAAGGGGCGGATGCTAATACGAAGTTCTTTCACAGGTATGCTTCTACCCGTAAAAGAAAGAATTTTCTGTCTAGACTAAAGAATGATTCGGGTGGGTGGGTCAAAGGTGATGATCTGAAAACTGTTGTGCTTGATTATTATCACAATATTTTCAATTCAAATGTTGTTGCATCTTATGTGGATCCCTTTGTGGCATCTATTATTCCCCGTGTTACGCAAAGTCAGAATGAGTCTCTTCTTAAGCCTTTCGAGGTTGAGGAAGTCAGGACTGCTTTATTTTCTATGTTCCCTGATAAAGCTCCAGGCCCAGATGGGATGAACCCGGGGTTCTATCAGCATTTTTGGGATGTAGTAGGTGGGGATGTTTCGGATTTTGTGGTAAATTGCTTAAATACTGGTTCCTTTCCGGGAGGCCTCAATGATACCAATGTGGTTTTAATTCCGAAAAAGACCTGTCTAGAGCTGGTGTCTGATCTCCGCCCTATTGCTTTGTGCAACGTGGTTTATAAGATAATGGCTAAGATGGTAGCCAATCGTATGAAGCCCTTGTTAGGTGATATAATTTCTGAATCCCAAAGTGCCTTTATTCCCAACAGATTGATTACTGATAATATTTTGATTGCTGCGGAGGTGGGTCATTATCTTAACAGGAAGCAGTGTGGCAGAGTTGGATGGGGGGCTCTCAAGCTTGATATGGCTAAAGCTTATGATCGGATGGAGTGGTCTTTTCTCCGTAAAATGTTGGTGGCTTTAGGCTTTGCAACTGACTGGGTTAATTTAATTATGTTGTGTGTTACCACAGTTTCCTATAACATCATGGTTAATGGAGAGATTGCAGGCCAGGTAACCCCCACTCGTGGAATAAGGCAAGGTGACCCCCTATCACCTTACTTGTTCATTATTTGTGCGGAAGGGCTCTCTTTGTTGCTGCAACAGGCTGAGTCACGTGGTTTGTTCCATGGGTGTAGAGTTGCTAGAGGAGCACCTCCGGTCTCTCATTTGTTTTTCGCAGATGATAGCCTTTTGTTCTTTAAAGCAACAGGCCAAGAAGCTGAGGTAATAAAGACTTGTTTAAATGAATATGAGAATATGTCTGGGTAGGCAGTGAATTTTCACAAATCAAGCATTTGCTTTAGCAGGAATACTGAGGAGGTGGACAGGGAGGAGGTTGCATCGATTTTAGGGGTCAATCAGGCCTCTAATTTCGAGAAATATTTGGGTTTGCCTTCATTTATAGGGAGAAATAAGAGAGCTGTGTTTTCGTATATTGAAGATAAAATAAGACACAGAATTGGTTCATGGAACAAGCGGCTTCTGTCACAGGCTGGTAAGGAGGTACTGTTGAAAAGTGTAGCTCAGTCAATGCCTACCTTTTCAATGAGTGTTTTCTTGCTCCCTGACTCAGTGTGTGTTTCGATTGAGAGGGCTATGAACCGGTTTTGGTGGGGGTCTGGTTCTCAAAGGGGTATTCATTGGAAGGCTTGGGATCGGTTATGTGTTCCTAAGAAGTATGGAGGTCTAGGCTTTAAGGAATTAAGAGCTTTTAATCTGGCAATGCTAGGAAAGCAGGCTTGGCGATTTCTGACTATGCCTAATTCCCTAGTCGCAAAAATTTATAAGGCCAGGTATTTCCCAAGATCCTCTTTTATTGATGCGACTGTTGGTAACTGCCCAAGCTATTGCTGGCGCAGTGTCATGGTCGCCCATGAATTGATTTGTAGTGGGGTAAGGAGAAGAGTGGGTAATGGTGCGTCAACCTTATTTTGGGGGCATCCCTGGTTGCCAGATGACTCCTGCCCAATGATCCAGACACAGATGCTACCACATCTTGATGGTTCCTTAGTGGCTGGTCTAATTGACCCAACCACAAGTACTTGGGATCAGGAAATTTTGCATGACGTCTTTATTCCCACTGATATACAGCGCATATTGGGAATTCCCATCAGTCCTACTTACGAGGATATATGGTTTTGGTATAGGAACCCAACAGGATGTTACACGGTTAAAGATGGGTATAGAGATATTGTTGGTGAATTTATTGATGATCCCGGGGCATTTAATAATTGGCTACATTTTTGGAAGATTCGGGCACCCCCAAAGTGGAAGACTTTTATTTGGAGAGCTATCTCAAACATCATTCCCACTACTACGAACTTAATTTTAAAGAAGGTAGACATAGACCCTGCATGCCCAATGTGTGGGTTGGAGAATGAAAACACAATGCACTCTCTTATTTCGTGTGACTTTGCAAGATTAGTTTGGCATGAGTCTTCAATGCCCATTCACAATATGGTGGGAAATAATTTTTGCATGTGGTTCTCCAATGCTATGCATGTTCTCACGGAAAGGAATTTACTTGTGGTGATGGCAGTGTTGTATCAATTGTGGAGGGCACGAAACGAAGCCGTTTGGAACCGGTGTCTGCTGCGTCCCAGGGCGGTATGGATGAAGGCGAGGATGGCTGCCGATTCATGGCGACAATTCCGCACGACGTCAATCCCAGCCCAGGTGCATGCGCCCACAGCCGCTGCCACAAGTGCTGTTGTCTCATTCCCGACAGCTGCACAGCCGGTTCGCTGCTACTTCGATGCGGGATTCCAGCAGTCTTCGAAACAAGCCACCATGGGCGTAGTACTCCTCTCGCAGGATGGGGCCTTTCTAGCAGCTCGGTGCGGACCTATGCCGGATTGCTACTCCCCGCTTATGGCTGAATCTATGGCATGTAAGGAGGTGTTATCATGGTTGAAGGATCGGGAGGTGGCTGCTGTGGATCTCTACACTGACTGCTCAAATCTACAGAGTCTACTAGCTTCGAATCATACCAAGATCTATTCATATGTTGCTTTATTTATAGATGCTTCTAAAGCTATTATGTCGTCTTTTACTTCTTGTTCGATTAATTTAGTCACTAGAACAGCTAATCAAGCTGCTCATACTCTTGCTGCTGTAGCCTTTTCACAGGCTAACTCTTTGTTTTGGGACTCTGTCCCACCAGACTCTATTTCAGCTTTTATATAATACACCAATTTACGATTGGTTTTCAAAAAAAAAAACTTATTGTATTTTTTATTTTTATTTTTTAGAAAATGAGAATTGTGATTAAAGAATGTTTAAAGCCGGCAATGGAAAGTAGTAGTTGAAAGAATGCTGATTCTATCAAGTGTAAATGACAAGGATGTAGTCTGGTATGGAATATAATAAATTATTTAATTAATGAATATTTTCTGTGATTATTCTAATGAGGGTCCATCATATCGACGGACTAAATTATTTTCAGTCAAAATAAGGGAACGTGTTTTGTTCAATACTATTGACCCTGTTACATGTAGGGATGTCAATCGGGCCTGAACCTGATGGGCTAGCCTGAAAAAACCCGAAACCGACAAGGCTATAGCCCGAACGGGTTAGCCCGATAAAAGAAGTAGCCCGATGAGCCCGAAACCGATTAGCCCGATGGCCCGATAGGGTTAGCCCAAAATTAAATGGGCTAGCCCGATAACCCAAACAATTAAAAACTATTCTTTATTATACAAGTGATGTGAAACATAACATACTTGAAATTTATAGGTGAGTTCATCTTTAGTAATTTTTTTATCACTAGGTACATTTTTAAATAAAATTTTAATAAATATATAAATATAAATATATATTACATATAATAAATAAATAAATAAATAAATAAATAAATATATATATATATATATATATATATATATATATATATTAGATTTTGGATTTGAGTTATGTGATGTTTCATGCATAGTTATTACGACGCCCCGTTAAGTCGCGACACCCCTTGACCGTCTTGTCGCCTAGAAAATGTTAAAATTTGTGGGTCTTAAACCGAACCGAGCACCGAACCGAATTAAATTCGAACTGAAATCGAACCGTTGCAATTGAATTTGTTAAATTTTAACGTGCTCAATGCTCATCCGGTTGACCCGTTCTAATGAATCCGGATCCGGTTGACTTGACCCGTTTTATCGAATATAAGTATTCATTTTTTATTTTAGTTCAAATAGTATAGCCCGCCCGATAAGCCCGACAACCCGAAGGTTAGGGTTAGGGCTAACCCGAATTCGAGATTAAAATAATAATTAATCGACAACCCGATTGACATCCCTAGTTACATGTAATATCTGTCCATATATATTCTCCCAACGAGTCAATATCGCTCTCACTAAGACTCAAACTCATGACCTCCCACTTGGGAGAATCATTTCATGCCGCTTGACCATAAGGCCTTTGACTCAGTCATCTGTCACTTAGATTTTCAAAATTATTAGTAAACTATATATTTTCATATATACTAAAATCACCCTAGCTATAATGTTATGATTTATACATCACTATAACATTTCTTAAATAAGAATTTTTTTCATTGATTATTCATGGATTAATTGATCCAACCATGAGTTAATAAAAATATAAGTAATAATTAGAATTTTTTTTTTTAAAATCTAATGTAATAATAATAAGCCAAGAAATGAATATTAAGAATTAAAGTTGAATTTTCTAATATTTGACACTTCTTTAATATGAAAATTTAAGGATGATTCGACATTCAACTGTACCTTGGAGTAAAAAAATTCTGTAGAAAATATTGTTCATGTTATAATTAGAATGTCCGTTAGCTCAAATATGATGGATCATAAAGAAATTGCAGAGAAAGAGTAGAAAAAAGATAAAGAACAAGAAGGCCTGGGAGTGTTCGTCTCATTCATTTCATTCCAAAACAAGATTATATATATATATA
>CM008335.1:19954013-19965973 GCA_002525835.2 Ipomoea batatas
TACTACTCCGTATTTTTTTTTTGGATTACGAGGGAAACCCCACAACCCTTTTGTGTGTGTAAACCCCACCTTGTGACCCTAGTCGGCAAAAGACTACAAGGAAGTAAACCAGCCTAAGTTACCCATAACTGACCGGCTCAAACCAAGGGGGCAAAGATTCGAACTCATGACCTTGTGGTTACAAGCATAGATCTCTTGTCATCTTGGCTGGGGTTACCTCTTACTACTCTGTATTTAGGTTAATTGAATGTTGTGACATAGTAATTCCCGAGATACCCACTTATTCGGATCACTATTGTGTGATTTATCTTCTGTACGTATTTTCTGTGCAGGAGGAAGATGACGAGGAAGAAGAGGATGACGATGAAGATGACGACTAAAGTTATTTGTGATCCATGTTATCCATGGCGGGTGCTGGATGCTGTACGTTTATATTATAGGTCGACTATAACATACGGATTATATCTTGTGTATGCTTACCATGCTAGGTGACATTGCAGGATCATAAAATTATCACAGGGCAAGATATGACTCCTATCTACATAGATCTGGATGAATTTCTGTATATACATTTGCACCTATATTATGAACTTATGGTATTTTGTATCCTTTTGATCTTTAGTTTCTCCTATTATCACTGCAGTTCTAATTATCAATGTTATTGGCCATTTACCATTTGGTGTTATTCACTTACTCTATTTTGCCAGCATTCAAGTAAGCAATATTATAATCAAAATATTAAATCCTGGGAAAGTGGGAAATATATGTTTCAAGCCCTCAAGTAAAATAAAATAAAAGCTTTTTTTTTTGTTGTTGTTGTTGTTGTTGTAACAGAAGTCTCAGATTGGATGTAATATTTCAAGAATCTGACTTCCAGAAAGTACAATTTCTATGTAAATGGTTTGCCAACTTACAAGACTATTCCTACACAAATAAACAATAAAAAGAAGATACAGAAACATAAAGAAGAGGAGCAAATTATCTCTCATTCCATGCCGTTTTCTCTTCTTCAGATAGGTGAAGCTTGAGCCATAGTCCAGCATCTCAGGCACTTCAATAGGGTATCAAACAAAGGCCACAAAGATCAAAGACTTCAAGCACACGGTGTTATGCAGTTCGTGAAAAGACAAGCTACTTAAGAAGTTCATGATGAATGAACTTGAGGATCTAGATGTGTAAGAAAAAGCCCTTATATTACTTGGAGTTGGGAGATAGGATAGCTAGCAAATTATATCATGGATCAGAATCTATCTTGCATTATGGATCCTAGTCCAAAAATAATCTTCAAATTCTGTACCAATAGTTGACACTGATAACTACTAATTACAGACATATAACATGATAACCACACTAATTACAGACACATAGCATGATAACTACAGACACAAACTATTAGCTATAGGTACAAAATATATGAACTGCCGACACAACATATTAAGTTGTAGCAAACATATTTTGTAATTACAGTTAACAATTTATGTGTCTGTAGTTATGTAATTATCATGTGTCTTCAATTTGTTTACCGGTACAGAAATTGTTAACTACAGTGTGTTAATTGCAGACACATAATTTTTGGACCAAGGTTCACAATGCAATATGAACCCTGGTCCATGGTATAACAATTGAGGATAGCCATCTAGGGTTGAGTAGCTGATAAACAAAATACCATAAGGCTGGCCATCCATTTGCTAGATCCATAACTTCTGAAAATCACAAGCATTGTTGCAGCACTGTTACTGATTGCAAATCCTCATGCAGACATGCAGTCAACAGTATAATGAATCAAAGAACTCAAGAAGGAACAAAGAACTCAAGATTTTTGCCCACCATACCGTCTCTGCCTTTGCTGGAAAGAGTACAATGCCTCTAAAAACTCGGCCTCTCCAAAATCAGGCCAATGCGATTGCGAAAAAAACAGTTCTGTGTATGCCAACTGCCACAGCATGAAGTTGCTAATTCTAAGCTCCCCACTAGTTCGAATCAATAAATCAGGGTATTGAAAGTGAGTACAGCTCGTTTGTAGTTCCTGCTCAATTAGAAAGCCATCGATATCTTTGGGCTCGATCTTACCATCCTTCACCTTTTGGGCTATGCTTTGACAAGCTTGTACAACGTCGTACTGCCCACTATAACTAACTGCCACGATGAGATGAAGCCGTGAGTTATTTTTTGTTGAATCCACTGCATTGCTTAGCACTCGCAGTAATGGCTTGGGGAGCTTAGTGGAGTCTCCAATTACAGATATACGAATCTCTGCTCTGTTGAAAACCGATATTATACATGAGAAACAACAGATGGGAAAACCAATATCACAAAGCCACAGATTTAACATTAGTTTGTAGTGCCTGTTGCAACAACATATTATCTAACCATTATATTGGAGGACCATTAGTGAGGCACTTATACAACTCCAGCAATATCACCACACAATATGATTACACATACGCGCAATTTGTTTAGTGTAACTACTATGGAGTATTTGTTAATATTATGTTCTTCAACTTTACTTCTTTATAGACCGTCATTGCTGGAATTGGCATTCTACCGGCCCGTGACTTGGCTCTAATACCATTTGTTAGGATCAAGTGCTTACCACTTACGTGATTGACCCTTTACCGGCTTCCGTCCAACAAGCCAAGTGTTGGACTTGGCCCTTACTGGCCTCCGCCCAACAAGGTATGTACCCTCAAAATTCATCCATATTGGCCATATTTGGTAACATAGTTAGCTTATCAACCAATTTTGGCTTATTTGACCACTATTAGCTGTTTGACTTGGTTAAACAATTAATATAAGTGTTTGATTAATTAGTTTTTTATAACAGTTTATTGCTCCAAAACGCTAAAATTCAAAAAGCTGCCCAAAGCAACTTTTTCTATCAACTTTTTGAGAAAGTCATTTTGCATGTAATCCGCTATCAGCTAATTTACCAAACATTTTTCTACAATCAGCTAATACTATGAAATAGTCAAACCTACTAACCCAATTAACTAACAGCTATTTACCAAACACCACCATTATCTTCTTTATGTTAATTCTTGTTTCACCGTGGATACCTAATGCTTTACCCTTCATGTTTATGCCTAAA
This sequence comes from Ipomoea batatas, assembly GCA_002525835.2. Taxonomy (NCBI): domain Eukaryota; kingdom Viridiplantae; phylum Streptophyta; class Magnoliopsida; order Solanales; family Convolvulaceae; genus Ipomoea; species Ipomoea batatas. The sequence goes on from CM008335.1 coordinate 19,957,102, forward strand.
GAATTCCATATTATGGCAGTCTATATCAGCAGGAAATATTAAGATAAGAGTAAACATATTTTATAAAATTAAATTCCTGAAATATAAGAAACTCACCTTGCAAATTCTCCAAGTAAATTATTCAGTCCATTTTCGAATAAGCCCATCAAGAAGTCAATCTCTACCTGTGCAATCCGAAGACTAAAAATATAAGAAGATGAATTTTCATACCAAAACAAATATTTTTAACTTGAAAATAAAATTTAAAGTATTTTCTTAAAAATTTATTTCGAACTCACTTTGGGTCGAAACCAATTATCCAATGAGAAAGCGAAAACGGTGAGAACCCTAATCTCCCATTTGCAGCAAAGCTTCACCAATCTCCTCAGAGCCTGAACGCCCGCTTCATAACCCGAAGCCACAGGCAACCCTCTCGTCCGAGCCCACCGTCTGTTCCCGTCCATTATAACTGCCACGTGCTTCGGCATCAGATCCTGCCGGAGCCCCGCCGGCAGAGACGCTTCCTCATCCGAGGCTTCACCGCTCTCTTTGAAACGAACGGCGCAATTTTCTGTCCCATTAATGGCATTATTTGCTGCGAGTGCAACTTGATATGGGCGCACTTGAGCGACATGTAGAGGGTGTAGCGGAACGCGCGAGATAGGAATGGAGCGTTTGAGGTCGGAAGGTGAGAGAGAAAAGCAGAGGCGGTGAGAAAGCAAGTTACAGTATAGCTCCAGGCGGTAAGAAGGATTGACTGGGTCGGTCTGGGTGGGAGAAGTCAGAAGAGTAAAAGTTTATCGACTCGTATATATGGAACGGTTGTAACTTTGTACTGTGTTTTGACCTTACGGATTATTATCTAGAGAACGCCGTCGTTCCATGCAATATTAGTTATTAGGATATCTACCATACACTCCGTCAAGCATGGTGACCAAGGGATTATTGGCCAGAAGCTGTACCTTGGTTTTCGAAAATATATGAAGGTATAAGAAAATAAAATTGTAATTTATTTACTAGTTATAACTTATTAATTTTTGATGTAGTTAGGACTTTGTTTTCTAGGCAAGCTACAATAATTCCTTCCCCCTAAGATCATTCTCAGAATTATTGACTAGACGAACCATGACCACAAATCCTACCAAGAAAAAAGATATATATATATAAAAAAAAAAAAAAAACACATTGCCGTCGCCACTAACCCTTGCCACCCCACCGCCTTCCGCCAGTGATAACATTCAAATAGAATACTAGCATTTCCTTAATCTTAGGGTTAGTTAGTCTGTTGTTACATTCAACACCTCATTCCCTTATCTGGTGGGAATTATGTGGTCTACGTGAAATGGTAGGTTGAAGCTCAAAGTATAAAAGGCCATCTCCCATTCAATAGAAAAACACACCAAAAATAAAGAGTCTCTTTCCCCCCTTTCATTCTCTGTCCAATTGTCTGAGCAAAGTGAGGTTCGCCTGGATTATAGTTGGTGTAAGCTTAGCTCAGCTAGTCTGTGTAACCTTTCGGAAGCGTGCCGGGATCATTAACTACAGTGTTATTGTAACACGGCACAAGCTTCATATTATGTTTGAGTTGTTCTCTTTTTCTTAAAGAGTGTCAGGATTAGTTAACGTTGCCTCAATTTCCCAACAGTTAAAAGCATTATTTTGAATAGATCGGGTATTACAGAAGACACCCTTATCATCTTGCGATTGCGTTAAGACCAACATGCGGAATTGTACTGTTATGCAGTACTACACGGTCTTTAATTTGTCTCTACCATGCATGGTGTTCCTAGAGAATGCAAAAGAGAATTCTAATAAGGAGATCAGACAATTGTGTTCGGCGACAAAGAGACCTCCCAAAGATTAGCTTATCAACGAAAATTTTCATGAGATTTCATAGGCTAATGCAATACAGTTCAACTGGAGCTCAATGACAAATATGCTTGATAGACATAATGAATTGAATGTCAGCGACTTTTAGGCATTTAATCATAAGTCATCCGCAAAGCTAAGTATCACATATTACTATTTTATGTCTTCACAATTTATGTGCTTATTTATATGTGCTTATCCATATAATGCATAAGATGTGCATACTGAGTAATTATCTATATATATGGTTTGTATACACATTCGCATGTCTACATATATCTATATAAATGGCATGACTAGCTACATAATAATACCTTTGTGATTTTATAAATTATAATATTGTATTTTCATTGATGTTGTATATAGATTACATGTTCGGGCAATTACCATATCAATGTCAATAGTCGATATCCAGGCATGAATTCAAGTAGATATGGATAAGAAATCAAATAGCTTGATTACTATGAGAATTATGAGGGTCATATAGCTAGTGCAGTAATTAATTATTGAGATATAGTCGTCAATTTATTGTGAAAGTCAGGTATGATATTTCTATTCAATCATATATTAAATTTAATTATGATTAGTAGTCAATAAAAGTGAATGCGCAAAATATGTCAAAATCTTTAATGTCTTTCAAAACATCAATGTGTTATTTATTTGAAGATATTGTATATATTGCAAGCATTAACTAAAATCACATTGATTGGAATGAATTTGGCATAGATCAGATATTGCTCAAGTTTTGTACTGAAATTATTTGTATAAAGCTAATAAGCATATATCAAAGGCTTTAAATGCAATTTGTTGGTAACATGAGAGAGTCATCATTCTTGAATACTCTGGCTAGGAAGATGGTTTTTAAGTAAACCTCGGTTTCACCATTCGACCTGGGAGTTTTTAAGAAGTAGGGTGTTAATCATGCAGGCTAGTTGAAGTGCTACTTGATCCTCACATGAAATGAGTTTGACTTCTACATTATGTTACAAATCTAAGCCTTGCAAATAGATAGATATTGCTTAAGTGGTGCATGTAATAATAATTTCGTTGACTTAAATTACCATGTTGTAAATGACTGTGGGCTATTTGTTCTTTTGAGAATAATTATGAAATTTGTATTGATTTGCATTATGCCAATGCTATATATGAGTTATGTAGTGAAGGGAAAATTGTGAAGTTGAACTAACGTAACTTTGAATGCTAAAGTTATAGATGTTGAATTTCATCTTGATGAAATTTATGTAGATAATCTTTCTCTAATAAATGCCAATTTGCATATAATCTTTGAGTTTGAGATATACTTTTCTTAATGAAAAATATGTGAAATTCATGATTATGTTGTTTAACTTGAAGCAATATGCAACATGCAAACAACATTATCTTTTGTGGCTTACTGATAATGAGCACTTGTATATATGATTTAAAATTTTAATTGGGACATCTTGAAGATCCAAGATTCCTTTATAAAGTGAAACCTTAGTGGTTTGAGGTAACCAATTTGGTTGAAATATATTCCACTATCGAGGGTGTATTAACCAAGTGCAGGGTTGCTAAAAAGCTTGCATATGCCGATCTTCTAAGGAGCCAATGTTGGGCACCGAAGATCAATTTGAGTAAGAGATCGAGTACTTTTGAGAAGAATACTTGTAATCGTTGCATTGTGAGGGTAATCAGCTCTTTATATTTTCTTTCTATAAGTCTCTTTACCTTATCGAGAATAATGGTAAAAGAGAATGTTTCATGTTAAGCATGAAAATGCCTAGGGTATTATTTATGAGTAAATGAAGTACTTGTCAAAGTGCACGTAAGTTTGATGGAGACAATCAACTTATTTTAATAGTGAAGACTAATTATGAGATTAGTCGTTGAATTGTTGATGGAATGACTTAAATCCAAAGAGGTGATGAATTCATGGTGGATCCCACTTATGTGGTCAAACGAAGCCATGGAAAGAATTACAAAGTAGTACACTAATTGGTCATTTGAATGATCTGTGTACTGGTGAGGTTGAGCGAGGTTGAGCTACAGCTCTTAATGAATTTATAACCCTATGAGGCGGGTGGTCCTATTGAGACGGACTTAATGAATTCACCGCTTAATAATTGAGAGAGTGAGCATAAAATACTCTTAATGATTTTACACCCTGATTTGGGTAGTCTATATTGAGATAGACTTAAAGAAATCAGATTCTTAAGTGAAAAAGGTTAACACATTTTCTGAAAGATAATGAACTATCTTTCTAGAGCACTCAGTGACATTCGGATGTCCAATTGAGTAAAAATATATGAGAAGCATGATGTTCTTAGTGAACTACCATATTTATGTCTTTAACTACTCTATAGCCTTTAAAGGTGGTCTATACTGAGATAGACTTGACAGAGTTAAATGTCTATATTGAGATAGACTTGACAGGGTTAAAATGTCTATGTTGAGATAAACTTGACAAGGTTGAAGGTCTATATTAAGATAGACACAACAGACTTGAATATTAAGGTTTCATCACAAGCAGTCAAAGAGTTTGACTTTCATAGAACCTGCATATTTGAGTTGATGTGTGTCTTGAGTTCAAAATTTGTCTAACTGATGAGTTCAAGAGTCATATCACTCGTAGGAAGGAAATTACTCAATGTCACTACGTATCAGTTCAAGTTTAAACACTGATATTAAGGTCAGCTCGTGTGATTGCTCAGACACTGTCCTTTCTAGCATTCTTTTTGAATGTGTGGGGAATTGTTGAGAAACATTCAAATAGAATACTAGCCTTTCCTTAATCTTAGGGTTAGTTAGTCTGTTGTTACATTCAACGCCTCATTCCCTTATCTTGTGGGAATTATGTGGTCTACGTGAAAGGGTAGGTTGAAGCTCAAAGTATAAAAGGTCATCTCCCATTCAATAGTAAAACACACCAAAAATAAAGAGTCTCTTTCTCCCCTTTAATTCTCTGTCCCATTGTCTGAGCAAAGTGAGGTTCACCTGGGCTATAGTTGGTGTAAGCTTAGCTCAGCTAGTCTGTGTAACCTGTCGGAAGCGTGCCGGGATCATTAACTACACCGTTACCGGGCAAATAACGCTTTTAAGGCAGTGTTATTGTAACACGGCACAGGCTTCATATTATGTTTGTGTTGTTCTCCTTTTCCTAAAGAGTGTCAGGATTAGTTGACGTTGCCTCAATTTACCAACAACCACCTCCTCTTTTGGCACTATCTCTGATTTTAACTATCCTCCGGCTCGTGACACTATCTCCTCTTCTCGTACCATCTCCGATATTGCCTATCCAACCGCAGCCCCGATAAATACTCTGATACAACCTTGTTATATGTGTTGCTCTTCTTCGAGTCAAGAGCTAAACTCTAGAAAGTGAGGGGAGAAGAGACATGGATGTGCTTCTAGTGACAGCTCAACTCCAAATGACTATGCTTCGAGTGATAATCTAACTCCAGAAAAAAGAAGATAAAGAGATAATGTCTCTAGACATAATCCATTATATTCTTGGCTGCCTTATACATTTGCATAAGTGGCTATATATTCAAGATCATATATATAAGCCACACACTAACCCAACTACTTGCAAAGTGTAATACATGCACATGAAATGCCTATATTAGTGGTTATCCAACTATATAATAATAATAATAATAATAATAATAATAATAATAATAATACAACTTGCAGCATTAGGAACCCATGGTTGTATCATACTCTACAAACAACTCATCACTTTATCTCCATTAAACTTACTTCCTCAAACTATTTGTTGTGGAAGGCTCAATTTGTTCTCTTTGTCTGTGGTCAAAATCTCAATGGATATGTTAATGGCATGTTACAATGCTCGACTTCATTTACTAAGGCTCCGGATGAGTATTCCGTTGTAGCTGATCATGCGATCGAAAAGTTGTTCCGTTAGAATTCTTTTATTTTGTCTATGCTCATTTCATCTCATCTCTGTCCAATTAAGTTTTGTATGTTGCAGTGGGATATGCGATGTCCTGAGCCCAATGGGAAACGAACATGCCATGTCTTGGTCCCAATGGCAGACTATTGAAGTCGCATTTGGGTTTTCTTCTCATGCACAATATCTAAGTCTCCATAGTCTACTGCCAGTTGTTATGTCATGGACCCAGGTTCATCTTGCAAGGTGGACCAAAGTCTATGTTCACAGTTTTAGAACTCTATGTTCACAATTTTAGAATTCTATGTTCACAATTTTAGAATTCTATATTCACAATTTCAGAATTCTATATTCACAATTTCAGAATTCTATATTCACAATTTCATAACTCTATATTCAATAGTATAACACAATTTTTGAATCTATACAACAAAATTGTGAATATAGAGTTCAAAAATTATAAATATTGAATAATGTAACTTTGTATATTGAGATTTAAAATTGTGAATATAAAATTCTAAATTATTGAACATAGAGTTTTAATATTATGAACATAGAATTCTAAAATTGTGAACATAGAGTTTTAAATTGTGAACATGGACCCAGGTCCATAGCATAATTTGCCATTTGCTACAGTCTTTGCGCTAAGAAGATTCCACTACTAGTAAGTATCTTGGCAAAGTCAATTGACACTGCAAAAGTCGACTGACCAATTAGTTTGGATGAACAAAATCTCGGCAAATTATATTGTGCACCACGTACTTAAACGACGTCGTTTTGAACATTGTAAACTAATCGTCTGTTTTTTTTAGAAATCACGTTTCCCATTTCGACCGGTCTCTGTATTTATGTTAATATTCTGTGTATTCCAGGCAATCATTCTGTGTATTCTAGGCAACCGTTCTGTGTATTATAGGCAACCGTTATGTGTATTCATGTTAGTAACACATGTTGTGATTTCATGTTAGCAACACATGTTGTGATGCGTTTGTGCATTCGAATGTTTAGGAGGATGAGTTCTGTGTATTTTGTGTAAATATTATGTGTATTCATGTTATTAACACAAGTTGCGATGTGTTTGTGCATTCGAATGTTAGGAGGATGAGTTCTGTGTATTATGGGCATCAATATTATGTGTATTATGGGCAAACATTCTGTGTATTCTAGGCAAACATTCTGTGTATTCTATATAATGATTATGTGTATTATAGATAATGAATTCCCTGGAGTCATTCGCGTCCACTAACATCTGTGTATTTTGTGTCAATATTCTGTGTATTCTGGGCAAACATTCTGTGTATTCTAGACAAACGTTCTGTGTATTATAGATAATGATTATGTGTATTATAGATAATGGATTCCTTGAGTCATTCGCGTCCGCGTCTACTAACACCGAAACGACGTCGTTTTACGTGCGTGGTGCACATTGCTATGTGCACCGTGGTGCAGGGTATAACGATTGCAAAATCTCTATCTATTCAAAGGCCTCAAGTACAACACATTGATCTCTTTAATGACCACTAAAGAACCTTTGACAATTAATCAACTCAACAACTACCATTTTGTTCGTAACAAAGTAGCATCAAAAGAACTACAAGTAAACTACATATCTACAAAAGGACTAACTGACAGACATCTTCACCAGCAATTGTTGACTCTTTGTGCAGTAGGTTGAGAAAGTAGCTATAAACAGAAACTACATTGTAACAGAGCCAATAAATATAATAAATTGATAAATAATAAGATCATTCTTTTTTTTTTTTTGAAAAAATAATAAGATCATTCTCAGAACAACAACAATAATAATAAAAAAGACGACTATGGAAGGATGCAATGACCAAGCTGAGAGCATCACTAAGTTCTGTAGGCAGAAATATTACAAGAAACGAAGAATGAGTAGAATGTAGGCACTAAACTTGACTGTTCTACAAAAATTAGAGCTCCAGATACTAAAGCACTATACTAGCAGCTCAAGTTTCATACAAATGCTTTAAGCAATGCTTTCCCCAGCAGAAGCTCTGGGCAAGTAAATAATGGTGACACCAATATTGTCTCGAAAGTACACCAAAGTCAAGATTTAAGCCTTGCAATCATCAGAGATTTGCTCTTCCTTCTTGCGATTTTCCTCCACAATTTTTTGGAACTCCGTTTCACTTGTTGCAATCAGTCGCTTCACAGTGTCGAAAGTTGTAAGCCTTATGCTGGAAAGAACATAGACACAATTATAGTGAGAAAATCAAATAGCAGAATAGTCTTAGAGTGCTAACAATCCCGTAACATTATTCTTCGAAGCTTTAAGAAAAAAGGGTGAAAAGGTTTAATCATGAAATGGTAGGGTCTGGTGAGGCATTATGGTTCAGAAATGGCCTGATATTGCAATCCAGTTGGAAACACCGAAATAGGAAAATGCACTTCTTGCTAATATTCTTAAGGAAATTACAGTGTCAATTGAGTTGCAGGAACTTAGACAGCCAATACATGAAGTGTAAGTAATTAATTGTCATCATTTCTATTTGCAAGCAGTGCTCATTAAGAGGTTTGGCATACCATTCTTCAAGATTCAAGAAGATATGCATTTATAAACACTTTAAAAAAAATATGCAACAGGAAGAATGATAGACCTGCTATTGGGCAGAGTCTTCAGAGCATTTGGCACAAAGCCCCTATACAGTCCAACTGCACCATCACGTGCCAATATACCTGAATAAGTTTCAAATAAATTAGCAAGAACCATTCAAATTGCCAAAGATGTGTCGTTGCCACTTCATAAAATATGAAACTTAGAATACATGAAATTATAGAAGTAAACAAAATCTGTGATAGTAGCATTCAAAAGCTCATACCACACTAAACATTTTGGACTTTGACATATGCTCTTAAAAACAAATTCATTAAAAATTTAATTGAAATAGTAAATACAGTTCCACTTTGAGAATCAAAACTATAGATCTCAGGCTGTGTAATTGTATACATGATCGATCCAATTTCAAGTAAAGGAATATAGAACATTGAATCTCTTGCATGCATTTTTACTATTTTATGAGTCAGGGGACTACTGTGACAAAGAACTACGACAGTTAGGCTTATGACCTACCAATAGAAACATTTAGTAGTTCTTGCAATTTCCAATAAGAA
>CM008335.1:20056120-20072009 GCA_002525835.2 Ipomoea batatas
CCTCTCTCTACAACACTGAAACTGACAAAAGACTCCGACTCAAAGCCTGTTGAAGGCAAACTCTATCGAAGCATGATTGGTAGTCTACTTTATCTAACAGCAAGCAGACCGGATATAATGTTTAGTGTAGGTCTGTGTGCTCGCTTTCAAGCAAATCCAAAAGAAGCACACCTAAATGCTGTTAAAAGAATAATCTAATATGTCAAAGGAACTGTGAATCATGGTCTGTAGTACTCTCGTGATTCAGGAACTGAACTACTCGGATTCAGTGATGCTGACTGGGTAAGAAACTTGGAGGACAGAAAAAGTACATCAGGAGGATGTTTCTTCTTGGGAACAAATCTTGTCTCGTGGTTCAGCAAAAAGCAGAACTCAATCTCATTATCTACGGCAGAAGCGGAGTATATAGCTGCTGGGAGTTGCTGTACTCAACTCCTATGGATGAAACAGATGCTGAACGACTATGGACTAAAGTTCAGCAGTGCTGATCTTCATTGCGACAATACCATCGCTATCAACATTGCAAAAAACCCTGTCCAGCATTCCCGCACTAAGCATATAGACATCAGACATCATTTCATCAGGGATCTTGTAGAAAGTGGAGACATAAGAATGCACTACATACCAACAGATAAACAACTGGGAGACATATTTACTAAGGCATTGGATCTGACCAGATTCAACATCTTGAAATCAGAACTTGGTATGTGTAATGGACCACAGAACTAGTACAGTAAGTATNAAATATGGAAAACACAAGGTGACGGGGAGGAGGTTCTACGGGGAAAATAATTCTAGCCGGGGACAGATAGCCAAAGAAAGACAGTGAACCAGGCAGGAGCAGCTAGCAAACATACTCTGGTTAAAGGTAATAAAAGTGGGGATAAGACGACGCAGGTGGTGGCGAGTGAACCCTAGACTTTGCTTCAAGACTTGACCAATGCTGAAATGGATTCTTTAGACCACTATGGTGACCCTCCTGACCAACCTAATGGTGAAACTCATCTCCCTTTGGATGAAGAAGATTTGAGAACTGCCTGGATAACTCAAGCGGCGGTGGCATGGACGTGGAGCCTTAAGGTGCTAGTGCTCGCTGGTGGTGGCCCTTTGGGTTTGCTTCTCTCTTTGTATTTTTCTTGTTTTGTGTTTTTGCTTGCTCTTGCTTGTGTTTGTTTTTTTACTCATTTCTTTGTTTGTTTTGTTTTCCCATGAAGGTCATCACATGGAATTACCAAGGAGCAGCGTCTAAGAGCTTTCTTAGAGCTGCTAGATGGCTTGTCAAAAGCCACAACCCAACTATCCTCTGCCTAATGGAGACAAAAATCTCTAGACTCACTGCAGATGATGTCTACTTAAAGCTAGGTTTCGATAACTAGGTAAGGGTCGAAGCTCTGGGATTCAGCGGTGGCATTTGGGTCCTATGGAAAGAAGAGGTGAATATTGAAATCCTAAGCTCGCACCCCCAGTTTATCCACATCGAGGACATTGAACATAATGGCCAGTCATGGTATCTTTCGGCGGTGTACGACGGCCCGTCTTTGCATCTCCGGAGAAAGTTATGGAGTGCTCTACTTTGCACTAAAATTGGTGTTGATGGACCCTGGATGATGGCAAGGTATTTTAACGCAATGGTGGATGTTGAGGAGACCACTAACCCAGATCACCAAGGGGCTCATCGAAACGACGACTTTAAAACTTGGATATTTGAAGAGGCTCTCAATAACCTAGGTTTTACTGGCAGCTGACTTGGAAACAAGGTTTGGAGAACAGAACCTTTAAGGGTGCTAGGTTCGATAGAGCGCTAGTGTCAATAGAATGACTTGATAGTTTTAACACCACGAAGATTACACACTTGGCGATGCTTAACTCAGACCACTGCCCGATTTTGATTCATACTAACTGCACCCAAGAAAATTATGATTATGGCACCCAAAGTTTTTGGAAGCAATTAAGGAATATTGGAATGAAAATGCCTCTGTATGGGGGAATAAACACAGTTTAGCTGCAAGCCTCACGGAGTGGAATAGGCACACATTTGGTAATATCCATATGAAAAAATGGTGGCTCCTATGGAGGTTGGAAGGGATTCAGAAGCATATGGACTCAATTCACCATTCGGGGATAATCAAACTTGAAAGAAAACTCAAGGGGGAACTCGAAGATGTCCTACACCAAGAGAAAATTTTATGGTATCAACAAGCAAGGGTGGAGTGGATTACCTCTGGAGATAGGAACACGAGCTTCTACCATGCAGCCACAAAGGTTAAGAAAGCAAAAGAAAAGAAAAAGAAAAAAAAGACTCCAAGCATAATATCTTAGATTTCTTTAAGAACATCTTCGCAATGGACTGTGATATGCTGAGGAACTGTATTCCCAAAGGTAAATTCCCCAATCTCGGGGAGAGGAGTGGACCTCATTCAATAAGGAGTTCTCTATGGAGGAAATAAAAGCAGCTTTGTTCAACATGGAACCTCTTAATGCCCCGGGCCCTGATGGATTCCATGCATGTTTCTATCAACAAGCTTGGTCAGTTATTGGGAACTATGTTTTTAAACAGTTCAGTAGCTTCATGGATTCTGGAACTCTTGAGGAGGGTATGAATGATACCTTAATCGCGCTTGTGCCTAAGAATAATTGTCCAACTAATGCTAGTCATTTTCATCCAATAAGTCTATGTAATGTCATCTATAAAATCATTACCAAGACCTTAACAAATAGGATCAAGCCTATCCTCACTAGGCTTATCGGTCTGGAGCAAAGCAGTTTTGTGCCAGACTATCATATCACGGATAACATCCTGGTTTACCAAGAGGTTTTACACTTGATGTTTACCAAAAATAGTGCCATGAGGCACATGACATACGATAGGTTGGACTGGGAGTTTATCCGGGACACGCTCACTAACATCGGAATGAATGAGAAATGGGTTAAAAGCATTATGACAAGTGTTGAATCGTCAAAACTGAGTATCCTTTGGAAAGGGAAACAACTTCAGAAAATTGAGTCTTCCTGAGGCATCAAACAAGGAGATGCCATCTCGCCTTACATCTTTGTGTTATGTATGGAGTGCTTAAGCCACATAATAAGAGATGAAGTGCAGAAAGGAAAGTGGAAGGGCATCAGACTAACCAGGTATAGTCCCCTACTGACTCATTTATTTTTTGCTGACGATCTGGTGCTCTTTGTAGAAGCATCTCAAGACCAAATCATTGTGATAAAGGACTGCTTGGAGCGGTTTAGTAAGGTATCAGGTCAGAGAGTTAGCCTTAATGAATCCCAGATATTTTTCTCTAAGAATGTAAGTGCAGAGGAAGCAAAGAAACTCACGGATCTTGCTGGAATCCTGAGCACCACCAACTTGGGGAAGTATCTAGAGGTCCCGTCCATCCATTGAAGAATTACAAACAGATTGTTTGATCCTATTCTCGAAAAGATTGATGCAAGACTTGAAGGGTGAAAGATGAAGTTCCTAACAATGGCAGGAAGACATGTCCTTGCTTAGTCAGTACTTCACACTATCCCCTACTATACCATGCAAACTATCTTTATGTCTGCAGGTATCTAGGAGCCACTGATAAACGAATCTGTCGTTTCCTATGGGGGAGTACCAATGAGAAGCATAAATGTCACTTGATTCGTTGGGAGATAGTAACGAAAGCAAAAAAAAAAAAAGCGGGAGGTTTGGGGCTTCGATTATCCAAAGAGGTCAATCTTGCTTTTATGGCAAAACTTGGTTGGAGAATTATTACTGAGGGTGAGAGTTTGTGGGCAAGGATCTTGAAAGCGAAATACGCTCATGGAAGACAAGGGATGAGCATATTTGAACCAAAGAAAGGGAGCTCCAATGTTTGGAGAAGGATTGTAGCGGCATATCCTATCATACAGCAAGGAACTCGTTTTGTTGTGAGAAATGGAAAATCTACAAGATTCTAGGAGGACGCTTGGGTTCATTACCAACTGTTAATAAAATTGCAAAAGAAGAAAAATATTTTACTCCTTAATTTGTAACAAGTCCATGTGACAATTCGTTAGTTCAGCAGATAGTTTAAAACAACATAGTGTCTTGTTTGTATTAAAGCTTCTTATAGTTCAGCAGAAGGATCAGAAGAATTTATGGACGACGCGCTGAACCGAGTACTGGACCAAAACAAAGAAGACAAGAAAAGCGACAGATTCAGTTATGAATATAACCGAATTCAGGCATCATATATAAGCAGAGAACTCCAAGAGAAATTACATGAGATACAGTATTGAAGGACGCAAGAACTAAATGATAAAGGGCTTCTCTTGGGTGAGATAAATCGATATCTTGACAAAGCTTACCTTTGATTCAAGGTACACTTTCTTCATGAAGTTGTGACACCCCAACCTCACACAGGCTGAGATAGATAAAACTTAACACAACAGCTGCCTATCTCAACCAACAAACATAACATAGCGGAAGCGAATTAAAACTTAAGGGCGTCATGCCACATCTAGGTATAAAACACAGCCTAGATGCACAGGCCAACCATCAGAAACGAACTAAGCTGTCAAATATAAAAACGAAGTAAAATTCTCAAGTAACAATACATATATATTATATAATATATAATCAAGAAATTGGGCTTGTAGGAATATTTAATTATAAAGATTGTAAGGATCCAAATTGAATAAAATCCCTTACAAGAATAAATTCACTTAATTGGGCTCTTGATTAGAATAATTAAATTAGGCTCAAGAATATATATATGTACATATATATTAAATTGAAAGAACTAGCCCAATTAAAACAATTAAATTGCCCAAGGAATTAATTAACGATTAAAAAGGCTTGAACGAATTTACGGGGTGTTACACTCTACCCCCCTTAAAAGGAGCTTCGTCCCCGAAGCTCAGGCTCACGGGAACTAGAAACGGAACGATTCAAAGGAAACAAGGATTCAACGGGAGATTAAAAGGAAACGATTGCTCGACTAATCCTAAACTCAAGAACACACTAACATGCAACTAACTCATAACCGACCCAATCCAAAACTTGCATGCAAGAACATAACTAAACTACTCACCTAAGCTACAGGGTTTCTACTACGGAGCTAACACTAACGAGAGAACTATCAACTAACCTGGTTGGCCTCCTTGAGAAGAACTGCCTGGACCATGGTGTGGATAAGGGTAAGGATACGGGTAAGGGTAGGGATACTGCTGCTGATAAGACGGCAGATACTCCGGTGGCACCTCGATACCAAGCTTGTTCTCGATGAAGCCCAAGTGCTGGAAGCCGCGATCCACTCTCAAATCTAGTGAATCGAACCTCGCCTCAACCATACGCTGCATCTCCTGCAGCTGTCGGAATACAGGGCCAACTGGTGGCGTAGACGCTAAGGGATCGTGTTGCTCCTTCCTCCGGTGCTCTCGGTCAGCCCCACCCACGGGCTCTTCCTCTTCAGCTTCCTCCTCAGACTCATCGTCATCCTCCTCCTCACCTCCTGCCTGCTCAGCCTGCTGAGGCGTGACCAACCCCCGCAGCCTCTTGTGTGGAATGTGATAGCGCTCAATCAGCTCTCTGCTCTCGGCGGCCGGCATCCTACTCAGCTCGTGAGTGGTGATATACTCATTCCCCTCCACCTGGAACAACCCAGAAAACTGCAGACTCGGCGCATTGAACGCGCTATGAACTGGCTGCCTTGCTAACTCTCCAGTGACATTGACCCTCTTTTTCTGGAATAACCAACTCAGAACCATCCCGTACGGCCGGTTGCGCCTCTTTACTGTCTTGCAGAAATCCATGTGTAAGATCATCAGAGTAGGCAAATCGAACTTCACCCGGTGCTTCAGAAAGTACGCAAAGGCACACTCTATGGCTGTAACCTGTCGGCTGTTGTTCCGGTTAGGCAACAGACTTTCCCCAACTATCAAAGTCAGAATCCTCTGCTCACCCGTAAGATTATGCTTATCGGGGCGAGTATCTAAAGCAATATCCTCATTCTGCCCCAACATATACCTCAGATAATCACGGAACCCCACCTCTTGTGTCTCCACCCAAGCACTACGCTCGTACTCATTAACACCTCCCAACGGTAAATTAAGCAATCTAGCAAACTTAGGTGGATCAAAAGAAATCCTTACGCCCTTCACTATCGAAGTGAGCACGGGCACCTGGTTAGTAGTCTTAACCTTCATGTTCTGATAAAATTGATTGACCAAGTTGGGGTACACAACATTCTCAATTCGCAAGAACACATTCAATAAACCTTGAAAATTTAGCATGTTCACAATTTCGGGCGAAAAGTGTAGCGGGTCAAGAGCTTTACCATCGATTATGTTATAACGGATGTTGCCCGAGCCTTCTCCTTCCTCGGCTTGATTTCTTCTTGACATTATGTTGTTGTTGCGAGTTGAACTCGGTTTGCCGTGGACGAAGTTGACAATGCTCAAAACTGCGGACCTTTGCGGACGAACTCGCGGAACTGGCGTAGACGACAGAAGCCGATTTGCGGACTTGGCGCTGTCGACGGAGGAGTGTTGCGGACTCTGCTGCTATCTGCTCTGTCGTTGCGTGTTGTTACGGGAGAAGAAAAAAAAGAAGAAGCGGAAGACTGGAGCGGACAATCTAGGGTTATATTTCGCTAAGGGAAGCCAAATGACGCATGTGCCCTTGAAACTTGCGGACCACGCTCGCGGAAGTCCGAGCCCCGTTGCTTGATTTCCCTTACCTTCGCGGAGCACTTCGACGGAACGCCTGGTTCCGTTGCCCTCCTCCGCACGTGTACGCGGGCCACTTCCACGGAAGCCCTTGTTCCGTTCCTCCCCACCGCACCGCTGTTGCTACTGGGCGCCTAGAAATAAAAACAGAGTCTTTCACTTGGATCACAACGTGACAGAGTGGTTGGATGGCGTAGTTCCTTGTTATTAAACCTTAGGCGCGGGTTTGAGTCCCCTTGTGAACATTAGCTAGGTCCTTAGGCTCCTTTTTCCTTTCCTTTGCGTTTTGTTCCTTTGTTTTGACTTCACGAACTTCCCAACCACTTAACATAAACCGGGTCTTCAAACTCTTAACAAAACGTTACTTAAAGCTTCCTAACTAACGAGAGGTCGCCTACGGTTCACTTAACGGTTCGACTAACTAAAACGCTTAAAGAAAGACTTGGAAAGCACTTAAACCATGCAATTAAAAGATTAGGCTCGAGGGTTACCTTCTTCAAGCCCGTTTGCCTCGGCCTGAGTGCGGCCCATCACAAAGATCTTCCTCTGCTGTGGCCTGGCCTGCTGCCCTCGGCCTCCACTCGGCCGGCCACCTCCGCTACCCTCAGCCTCTCGGGAAGGTCGGGTCGCTGCTGGGGCTCCCTGAGCCGTGCTCGGTCTAGACTGAGGTGGTCCTCCCTTCTTGGCTGTGCACTCGTAGGCTCGGTGACCTCGCAATCCGCAGCTAAAGTACTCCACCAGCCGCCCCTCACAGTCGCACCCCGGATGATCTCTCCCACAACGCCTGCAGTGGAAGTGCCGTGTGCGTGCTCCATCGCCTCCTGATCCTTGCCCAAAGCTAGGGCGAGATCCACCGCCATGGCTAGAGCCACCCTGCTGGAAGCCCCCTCTCATCCCGGAGCCCCCGGGTCTGTGCCTCTTGGAGTCTGAAGCTCCACCCCCTGCTGGCCGCTTGGAGCGGTCCGGAATCCCTCGGCGGATAGTCAGCACACGGTAGTGGTCGGCAGCGCTGCTGTAGGCCTCACTCAGCGTCTGGAACTTGAACACAACTAAGGCCATGCGCGGNATGTACCCGACTGACCAAAACTGCCATATCATTAATTGCGGAGAAGACAATCGTCCTATCAGCACGACTCCCACTCAGCCCATGCCTCATCACGTGACCCGAAAAAGCCGGTCATTTTTTTTGAAGTCCCTCGACCTTTGAAAAGCCAGCCGCAGTTAGATTAAACCAAAGATCATCAAACTCTCTCAAAACTGCAAACCCTCCGAAAAACTTCTCCCAAAATCAAAAACCCAGGAACAAAGCTCCAAAATGGATCAAGACGAGACCCAATACTTTGATTTTTCCAGACTCACGAACAGATATCCCTCTGAAGTTCAACATCAAGCATCACGGGAGATGGTGATGATAGTCAACAACAAGATGAAACCTCCAGGAGGGGAACCAATCTGGTCATGGTACTCAAGGGCAGAGCAACTAGACTACCTGAATGGATTCCTCAAACCAATTGCTGTCGAGAAAGGAGAAATAGCTAAGGCAAAAGATCCTGAGGTTTATTCTCAAACATTCTCCCTACCTCATTCTCTTTATATAAATGATTATACATGAACAGCATAGTTTCTGCCTTAAATATTTTTCAGGATATAATTGTTCTATCAGATATTGAGGATGATGCTAATCCATAAAATATTGCTATAGAAAAACCCTTGCCCTTAGTGTCTGTCAAACAAGAACCAATAGATGATAAACAAGAAAAATCACCTGTTACTGAGAAAAATTTATCCATACCTGAAAATGTCATCCCAGAGTCTGCTGTAGTATATGGTCATCACCAACTTGAACCTCCTGCATCCCTCTTCACTAAAATAGACCTGTTTAACATCATGGATGAACATAGAAGAACAACCTCCCTTACAAATAGATTGTCTGTTCCACTGAATATCCCACAAAAAACAGAACCCACACAAGACAAAACTCTGCCTCTACCATCATCACAAATCTCACCAGTAGAAAATCCTGAACATCAGAATCCTCCTGAAAATCCCCTTCCCATACAGTCAGAAAACACTCACACTGATGAAACTAGGTCTGAACCACAATCTGAACCAAATCCTAAAACAACACCCATCATCCCCATTGATGATTCTCCACTAGATTTTGAGTTTGAAACAGGAAATCCTCCAGATTTACCAGTTGCAGAACAAGCTGATGAGGAAGATAACCTACCCTTGGCTCAAGTGAAGAAAAACCAAGCAAAAGCAAAAGGAAAGAAAAAGGTTCAAGAGGAACATGTGGACAAAAACCCTGTGGCCAAAATACAAGTCTTCCCTGCTCCTGTCACCAGGCGAAAAACCAGGTCATCCACAGCTCAACAACCGAAGGAAACTCCCTCACTAACACGAAAATCTAAGAGAAAACAGCCAACTGCAGAGCAACCTGTTCCTGTGGAAACAACCACCAGCAAAAAGAGAAAGAAGAACACCTCTGAATCTCAGCAACCTGAAGGTCAACCAGATGTCTCAGCTGTAACACCTCTTGCAGTAATCACACCTCAATTTCTGTCAGATGAGTACGCTGGAAGATGGAAGTCAACTAACAAAAGGAAAATTCTGAGTGAAAGGTATCTTGATGTGGAAAAATTCAAGTCACAATGTCAGCTGATGCCAGTGTTTGAAAAGCTAAATCTGGTCAAGTCTGTAACAACCCAGACTAGCTATCCACCCATTGCAATCAAAGAATTTTATGCAAATCTTCTGACAACTATCAAGGAGGCTGGCTCACAAGTCTATGGTCGTTAAAGCTCCATTTCCCCTGCACAATTTATGGAGTTCTACGCTCACAAGGCTTCAAACCCAAACCAAATGAACCTATGGAAGCACCACAAGTCAAAACAATTGATGCCAGACTGAAACAAGGAAGTCATGTGCTTGACATCTTTCCGGAACATGCAAGTAGCTCGGCCCCAGCACTGAACCTGGATGTACCATACACAAGTAAACTCACAGCACAGCACCTCGACAACAGCATCCAAGATCTAAACACAATCATCCAGATACTTGTTGAGAAAAGGACAATTGAGATGCAATTAAGAGAATAATTGAGGCTAAGAGACCAAGAGATGACTGATGCTGTTGCTGAATCACCTACTGTTCGATCTACTACAACCGAAGCTGCACCTGACGCTGATCCCACTACACCTGATGTTGATCCCTCTGCATCCGAAATTTCTGAAGCTGAATCTGCTGCTGACAGCCAGGACGATGAGTCCTCAAAAACCTTTTAAAAAATCTGGGTTGCTTCTTCCTACTTGGTCCTGCTATGGAATCTTGTGGCTACAGATTCACAAGTTCCTGGCAATAGGGGGAGTAGGAACAACCTTCTAATCATCGGTTACTATTGGTTTGGTTACTATTGGATTTCTGATCACTATTCTATGGTTACTATGTTTACTTTTTGGTTGACATGATAGACCCCTTCTGCTGAATGTGAATTGTCTATTTTTTGTAATAGGGTCTCATGTTAGTTTCTCCATTGTATTTTGTTGGATGATATAATCATCCTCGTACTTTGTTTAAGTTCAATTCAGTTGCGTTGGTGCTTTGCCTTTACCAAAAAAAATCAAGTTGTTTTAACTATCTCTGATGATCTAGGAAGTTTGTAGTAAATTGCCAAGAAACTTGTTACAAAGGGGGAGATTGTTAATAAAATTGCAAAAGAAGAAAACTATTTTACTCCTTAATTTGCAACAAGTCCTTGTGACAATTCGTTAGTTCAGCAGATAGTTTAAAACAACATAGTGTCTTGTTTGTATTAAAGTTTCTTATAGTTCAGTAGAAGGATCAGAAGAATTTATGGACGACGCGTTGAACCGAGTACTGGACCAAAACAAAGAAGACAAGAAGAGCGACAGATTCAGTTATGAATATAACCGAATTCATGCATCATATATAAGCAGAGAACTCCCAGAGAAATTACATGAGATACAGTATTGAAGGACGCAAGAACTAAATGATAAAGGGCTTCTCTTGGGTGAGATAAATCGATATCTTGACAAAGCTTACCTTTGATTCAAGATGCACTTTCTTCATGAAGTACTGGGCAATCAATCACTCTGAAAGCCAGTTGGGTTACAATTGAGGGGGAGCCTCAATTCAAGGAAATCGGGAGATCAAGATTTGCAGAACTCTTCAAGGCTGAACTCTAGAATGGTGATTGATGATTTCTAGTGTTGTCGTGTGATTCTCTACTGTAAACTGTTGACACATTTCCAGGTTAATCAATGAAGAGTTGGGCGATCAGAGTGATGCCCCCCAGATGTAGGAATTGCGATTCCGAACTAGGTTACCAACTCTAGGTGTTTTTACTGCTTTGATATTTTCTTGCTGATTATCTGAATGCTAATTCCTGATCCATTACTTGCACTAGTTCAGTAAATTGTTACAAGGTCATCTAACAAATCTAATAATTAGATTTAATAGTTGGAAGATTCTTTTAACTCTTAGACTAAAGAACTTGATAGTCTGAGTATTTTCACCAACCCCTAAGCATTTACCTTGGTAACATACTCAGGTCAGTATCAGGAGTGATTTGGTTCGAGAATACTGGACCCAAGCTGAGGGATCGAACTGGAGCAAACTCTGTAGTATCCCAAACACGGTGAAAGAGCGAATGGCCCTGGTCGTGCTAGATGTGGGTGACAACAAAGATGAAGTAACATGGCAGGGTGAGGCTTCCGGCATGTTTTCGATTCACTCTGCGTATTGTATTATTACAGGTGTCTCAACTAACATGCAGGAGTCCTATTCGAGTAAGCTGTGGAAAATTGATATCTGCTATTTTGTACAATTATTCACCCCTTATTCTAGTTGTTTTGGAGGTTATTTTCTGTATCCTAGTGAAATTGGGAATTGTTTGTGTGTTATATTGTCCAAGTGCTGAATTATCTACAAGGAACAACAAAGGAAGAATATTGGAACATTTTGGACAAGTTCTGGAAGAAAAGGGAATCACAAGGAAGAATACAAGTTGGAAAAGAATTGGAAGATGCCTAATGGGCCAAGGCCCATCTACCTCCTATATATTCTACCTATTCTCTACAATTGAAAGGAGGTTCCCTTACAGAGTTCTGAACCCTAGCTTTTAGTTTATATTTCCCTAGCATAGTTTAGATTAGTTTCACATTAGATTATTTAATTTCAAGCTTGGAATCAAAGATTGAAGTTGGATTTGTTCTTTATCAGTTAAGTTTCTCTTCCCTTTATATTTCTTGCAATGTTTATGGTTATTAATTATTGCTTTGTTTTGTTTACTTCCATCATGCGGGAGTAGTTCGTTTATGGGTTTGGATTAGGGATCCATTGTTAATCATGATGTTCAATTGGTAATTAATTGCATAAAGGGATTGAATATTTTACCTAGGGTTTATGTTGATTTGGGGATTTCTTTGCACTAGTTATTGGTTTGTGGCTAGAATTAATTGCTAGTCTAGGAGAGGGATTCATTACAACGACAGTTGGATGGAGACCTCGAGCCTTACCAATTTCAACCTAATTTTCCTGCTATGAAAGTAGAGGTAATTTTGGGGGCTTACAATGCTTAGGTGTTTAAGGTTATAATTACTCCATCCATGGTTGCCTGGTCGGACGTCGATGAAGATGACTAGCCGGAGAAGAAGATCAACATGTGAAATGACTTTTATACCCTTATTATTTTAACTTCCGGCAAAATTTGGCCGTCAATTTGGTCGGAGCGACCTTGATAAAAATTACATAGTTAAGGTACGAAATTAACAGTTTTGAAAGTCGTGGACTGCAATTAACAGGACACCTATAGTCAGTGGACCAAAATGGCAATTTGCTCTAAATAATACATCCACATCTTCAAGAACATATTCTAAGCTAAGGTTGTTGTGGTATACGATCCTCAATTGTTCTTGACCTCGTACAGTCGAATTAACTGTACCCATATTGCCCATGCAGTATTGTAGGAGTTTATGGCATTGACACAACAAAAGTTGGAACCATTATGTGCAGATTTTTTATTATGACTAAAACAATAAGAGAAAAAATAGTGGAGCTACAGTGAATATTTCTTGGAATGAATGTCTTATATAGTAAGTAATGTAATGGGTTAGATAGAAAGTAAAGTAATTAAGGTAATAACATTATTATTATTATTATTATTATTATTATTATTATTATTATTATTAAAGGAAAGGACGGGAATGATGTGTAGTAGTTTAGCAAATTAAAAAAGTAGATTAGGGAAATTATGGTATTATATATATTAAATATTTTTATAGAAAGTAAAGTAATTAAGGTAATAACATTATTATTATTGTTATTATTGTTATTATTATTATTATTATTATTATTAAAAGAAATGATGGGAATGATGTGTAGTAGTTTAGGGAATTAATAAAGTAGATTAGGGAAATAACGGTATTATATATATTAAATATTTTTAATTATAAATAATATTTTTGTTCAAATGGTTGATAGGATATTACAAAAATATAGAAAGTAAAATAATTAAGGTAATAACATTATTATTATTATTATTATTATTATTATTATTATATAGGTTATTATTGTAATTACTACTACTACCACTACTACCTAATGTGTAGATTTACGATGCGGTGCTGGAACTTTAGAGATTTTATATATCATTGTTTAGTAATTGCTATTCTAATTCATATGTATGAAGCTACATTTTTGTGTAGATATATAGCAATTTTTCCATCTTGAAAAGAACATAATATCACCGGTTGTATTTACACATTATTGAAAACGACAACATTGGTAGTAGCAATACAATCTTGTCAATCCTCGTCTAGAACTAATTAACACTTTTAGGCTATCAGGATGGGTGACTCGGGAGAAAGCCACGTATAATTGACCGTGATTAAAAATTGTTTTTTTTCAGCAATAACTCAACGTGTTTTCTGTATATGAATTTCCGCGTCTGGTCCAGCTTGATTTCATCCCGAAATACGTGTTTTCTCCTAATTCTGCTATGCCCGACTTATAAGTTGTGGTTTTGTTTAAGGAGGATTTGGATTTCTGGATTCCTATTGTAGGTTTTGTTTGATCAGGTATTTGACGTATCGCTGCTGGTTTTATTTGTTGGGATTGGGGTTGATTGGGGATATCAGAGTGGGTTATATTGACTGGATACTTAGAATGGTGGAGATCAGGTAGTTTATTGGTAATTGACCGAGTTTTTTAGTCATCAAAATTGTTAGGTTCCTACTGAATCAGGGGTGCAGTTGATTAAGATGCATGGTTAGGTTAGTATTTGATGTGTGTTGATTGATGAAGTTCAACTTATTGGTGATTGTTTGAGGCTACAAGGGATCAAGGATCCTTGTATAGTAATTAGGATTTATTAAGAATTTGCTGGGTTGTCTTCC
The DNA here is from genome assembly GCA_002525835.2 of Ipomoea batatas. NCBI lineage: Eukaryota > Viridiplantae > Streptophyta > Magnoliopsida > Solanales > Convolvulaceae > Ipomoea > Ipomoea batatas. The sequence continues at coordinate 20,070,223 of CM008335.1, forward strand.
CATGGTGGGTCAGGAGTGATGTGTTAGTAGCTAGCAAATGAGCACAACACAATGAGAGGTAGGCAGGGTTTCTTGTGTAGATGGATTCCTTGGGCAGGACATTCCTTGATATCATAGGTTTACTGAAATCGTGGATCTCTTGGCGGTCTGAACCAGCTAATGTGTCAAGGGACTTTTTGATGCCTGATGAGAGCTGTAGGGTATGTTATGATTGTTATTCCCAGCTTACATTGATCAACAGTAGGCAGCATTGTCGACATTGTGGTCGAGTTTTCTGCTCCAAGTGCATCTAATTGGGTTCCCGCACCATCCAGTCAGCACCATCCAGTCAGCCATGCATGCTACATCAGAATGAGTGGAAAAGTGAGGTTTGTAATTACTGTTTTAAGCAATGGTTAACTACATCAGAATAAGTGGAAAGGTCAGGGTTTGTAATTACTGTTTCAAGCAATGGGAACAATAATTACTGTCTTAAGCAATGGCTGACTACATCAGGATGAATGAGAAAGGTCAGAGTTTGTAATTACTGTTTTAAGCAATGGGAACAAGGTATAGCAGCCTGCTGATAATGGAATTTAGGTTGATAGCCTGGAATCTAGTACTTCGCTTTCAGCAACCAGTTTTATTATAGTAAATGAACAACAAAATTTTTAAAAATAAGGCTCATATTTCCTTATGTTATATATTAAATTTAATAACATTAATACTTTGTAATAATATAACATTAAATTTATATTTTAAATGTTTAGTTCGTGCATTGCACGGAACAAATACTAGTAAAATTAAAGAGTTTATGTAATTTGTGATGACCATTTTATTATTCACCCCTATATATATATTATCCACCTTATTAACAAACATACAGGATTTGTTTAATACAATAATATTAAAGAGTTTATGTAACTTGTGATGACCATTTTATTATTCACCCCTATATATATACTCTACACCTTATTAGCAAACATACATGATTTATTTAATACGATATAACAGATTTGACTTGTAAAATATTTAATAGTATTTATAATGGTTTATAATATTTTCTATATGGAAAGAAACATCTTAAAATCATTGATAAAACATAAAAATACATATATGGTATATATATATACCAACTATTTAATATTACAAAAATAACCCTAAATTTTGGGGGGAAAACTTGGTTAGGTGTCCTCATTTGAATAGACTAGTATTTTCACCCGTGCGTTGCACGGAATGAATTTGTTATAATATTTTAAGAAATATTTGAATTGATATACAATTATATAAATTATAACATCAAATATGAGTATGAATAAGTGTATAAATGCAATTATAGTATGAGTCTTCCTTGCATGCAACAAATATCACAAAAATTCAGTGTTCTAAAATAAGTGTATAAATGCAATAGGTAGATAATTTACATTATTGCATCATATTCATTAATTTAATTACTTGTCGGTTAGTTATTGCAAGATCTTGAGGTATACTTATATTTTGATATTCAATAAGTATAACTATATTAGAGAAAAAATTTACATGGGAGTAATGGGATAATCAGTTGAGTAATTGTTGGTTGACCGTAGAGCGTTGTGTTGGAGGAAGAAGATGATATATAGTGAAGATGATATTGCCCTTCACTATATATCATCTTCTTCCTTCAACACGTTGATATTCTCTGGACAAATAACTGTTGGAAAAAAATTAGCATAAAATGGCATTTTACTGGCAATTATCATTAGTAATTCTAGTCTAGAATTGTATTACGAATAGGAACGTAGCGAATAATATATTTTATTAGGAATTAT
>CM008335.1:20073112-20089127 GCA_002525835.2 Ipomoea batatas
TACTGAGACAACAATACTACCATAGTTAAATTGCACACAGTTTGGCGCATAACCGCGTAATTATATATGGAAATGTGGTTAAGCAGTAGTAAAATCAAGGACATCCAAGTATATGTTTTCAGTAATTAATAGAGCATGGGTTGGTTATCATTTGTTGACACACATATTTTTATATCATGCATGCCAAGTTTTATTACTTCGTGTGCATGGAAATACTTCTTCTGTGCCACTGTTTGTAAACAGTGGGATAATTGCTAAACGGATGTATATGTGCACATGGTAGGTGGCAGCACCAATAAATCTGAATATTCATTTTACAATAATGCATCAGACATACAAGTGAATTACACTGCAGAGTGCTGGGAAGGAATACCTCTTGAAATAACCAATGAATTCATTCCAGAATGTGAAGAGATAGTAAAGTCCTACCTAGGTCACATGAATATATATATATATATATACCCAATTGTCACAAAAGTATGGTTGTGGGAGAGTTCTATATGTTTCAAACAAAAATGAAAAACAATGAACAAATCCTAATCATCGCTGCGTAATCATATCATCAACTCTATAATAAAGCAACAATGCCCTGATGGAGTTTTCCTGCCCAATGGATACGGCTTCGTTTCGCTGGCATAATGTATTGAATCAAATTATTTAATATACATTAAATACCTGTACATCAATAGGTTTGTATTTACAATTTTTTTTAATAACAATGTATGTATTAGTCGGCTCAATGAATTGCATCTCAAGTTTCGAGTAAGTATCAGAACACTCCCACAATGTCGCATTAAATGTTGGAATACGAATCGGTGGATCATTATACAAATATTTAAAACTGATTACAACATATGAATACATTCGTTCTGAAAGGATGTGTATATTAAATAAGATAATGATGATGGTTCATGCTTCCAAAGCTTGCCTTTTCGTTTCTCTAGAACACTTCATATCATATTGTACCTTTATATAAAGAAGTCGAAACATGAACCATTGTCAGCCACATACTATACCTCCAAAGTTGAATATTGAACTAAAATCATGCCTTCTCAATGTGTTTACCCACGAACTTAGTCCTCTGCACACGAGAAGAGCAATGAGGCTCAAATTAGTAAGGACCTACGAAGTACCGGAAAAAAGAGGAGGAAATTTGATGAGAAGTAAAGAGTGTCTGTTTCACGATGATAAGGTGAATGCTTACTGTTTTTTTTCCCTCTCTTTAATCTGTACTTGCTTTGTTATTTAATAAAGCATATTTTATAATGTTTACAAATGTTATAGGGAACTTATATCCATGCCAACATTTCAAAGGAAGAGGTTGAAAAATATTCCAAAGTATTTGGAGAGGGGAAGTTCTACTCTATAAAGAACTTTCTGGTGGTCACTAACTACTACAAATATAAAACAACTACACACAAGTATCTTATAAAGTTCAACTACAAAACAGTGGTGAAAGAGAGTAAATCCAGACAATTTCCTACTCATATGCTTCACATTAAGTCGTTTGAATCATTGAGGAATCCTGTTGAAGTCAATGAAACTGAGCTATTTGGTAATTATGTTATTGTCTTAATATTGTGTTTTTTAAATATATTTTGTAATGCCCTAAACCTACAATTATATCATTTTTTCCTAATAGATGTCGTAGGTCGAGTGGTTGAAATTTATTCTCCACTGCAAAAGCTAATTGCTGGAAAAGCAGCCACTCTAATCGACTTCGTGATTGCTGATACCCAGTGAGTTATTTTTTTTTTCCACTATCACCACAGTTTGACTAATATCTTTTTTTGGTTAGGGACAATCATTTGAAATGCACGGTATGGGACGAGCATGTTGTTGGTATTCAACTATTCATCAATTCTACAACATAGATGTGAAAGAACCTATTATTGTTGCCATTCAACTGTGTAGGGCTAAGATTGTAAATGGTAAGTATCAGTTGCTTTTTATTAGACAGTTTACGATCTCTACTCAATTTGTTCTGCTTTTTAGGTGAAGTGAGGATTACTAGCTCCTATGATGCCACAAAACTGTGGATTAATCACAGTTTTGCTGAGTTTGCTGAATTTAGGTCCAAGTATGTACTAATACCTTTGATGTATCATAACACTATATGTTTCCATCTATATTACTCTCAAATTTCTATTTTTATAGACTTGATGCTGACAATAGTCCACATCGTAGTATTACTACTACAACTGTTCTATCTGAATCTACTGGCTTAGGTGATTTCCAAAGTGGTTCTATAACCATCACCGCTTTGTCTGATTTGCTGATGAAAGAGGAGGTAATTGCACCATCAACAACTGTATAATGTTCTCATATACTGTGACCACTAAAACCCTACATTTTCAGGATGGTGAGTTCTATGTCCCTGTTGAGATTGTTGGTATTCAAGGTTCCCGTAAAGGTGATTGGTATTACACCTCATGCATGTCACAAGGTTGCAATAAGAAGTTAAGCGTGAGAGACAAAGGTCTCCTAATTTGTGGCAAGTGCAACAAGAAGTGGGGAGAAGGATGTGTTCGATATAAAGTGGTTGTGAGAGTGGTGGATAAAAGAGATGATAGATGCTCCCTTTTTACTAGAGAGTGTGCAGATTTGGTTGGGGTCCCAGCAAGCTTACTGTTTGAAAAGTATCTCAAGGTAATTTACTATTTACAACCACCTTCTAAATATACACAAATCTATGTTTGCTACATTTTGATTTTATTGTAATTGTTACTTTTACTTTTAGGTGGACATACATTGACATTCCACCAGAGTTGGAATCACTGATAGGAATGTCAATGATCTTCAAAGTGTCATTAAAAAGAGACCAAATGCGTGGACCTACTTCAGCATATAATGTGATCAGAGTTATAAGTGATGAGGCTTTAGTTGATGCATACTGTTCTAGGCTCAATGATACCCAAGAGAAGGATCTCATTTCAAGAATGATTGAAGAAGATGATGATGACAGTTCTGACTCTGATCAGGTAAAATTTTTAGGCAAGTGGCTAATAAGCTAATATTCGAATACTTATCATCATACTGTATTACTCTTACTTTTTTCCTATTTAAACTCATTCTCAGGAAGGATCTAAAGGTGATGAAGTAAACAACCCAGTGAATGCATCTCAAGAGAAGGGAAAGGAGACAGACACTATCAAGAGGTGTCTAATGGACCAATTTTCTACATCAACCAAACTTAAGAAGTCGAGGATGGTGACAGTCAAGACTGACAAGATTTAAATGTGCAACTGATGTTTCGAAGACACTTTATTTAATTTTTGCCCATGCTGTTAGACTTTTCAACTTGGTAACACTGTTTGAGTGTTATCAGTTGTTTGCATGTTTTCCAAAACTATTGTTGTCACTTCTATTACTATGTTCTATGTTTTTGTTGTTCCTAACTGTTTGTATGCATGTTTTTCTTACTATATCATCTATTATTGTCCACCCTATATATGTGCATAAGACAGGAATGACTACAAGACAAGATGTACAAATTGAAGCAAACCATATATGGAGAACAGTTGACCCAAGCATTTGTATATGACCAAAAGTACAAGACAAGAGCTATGGATTGAAGCAAACGAATCATACATAACTGTTGTACAACCATTTGAAGACCTAGCAAAGTGTTAAAACATGCAATTTCCCTTTTCAATCTACAATTTCATTTTGCTAGCACAGTATAATTTATGTTTCTAAGTTTTCCAGTCAATAAATGAATTCTATGTTTATTGTGTTTAATCTTTCATTTCAAACACTTTATACACATTATGCAAGTAAGAAAAGCCTCCAGTTCAGTATGAAAATAACTCACTTTTGTACTCACTTCTGTTATGAAAAAAAACAAAGAACAGTTTAGTATTTTCACATTTCTAACTCTGTTTTGTACTTACTTTAATAAAAAACCAAAAAAAAAAAATTCATATACTTGGGAGGATTTTTCTCTCAATGAACTGAGAATCTATATTTACTGTGACAAATGCAAAGTGGTGAACTGAGTTGACTAACACATTAATAAAATAAAGATCTCATGCCTCATAATGTACACTACCAACTTCAAAATATTACTATTGAAATGGGAGATGAGACTATAGAATTAATAAACTAAGAAAAGTTTAGTACTTTCAAATTATGAACTCAGTTTTGTAGTTACTTTAACAAAAAAATAAAAATAAAAAAAAAACAAAAACAAAAACAAAAACAAAAACAAAAACTTGGGTGGATTTTTCTTTCAATGAACTGAAATTCTTGATTTCCTGTGACAAATGCAAAAAATACAACTGACTTGCATTCAAAAAAAAAAAAAAACAAGTAAAATGTCATGCCTCATAAATGTACAGTACGAACTTCAAAATATTAGTATTGAAATGGTAGATGAGACTATAGAATTAATAAACTAAGAAAATTTTAATTCTTTCACATTTTGAACTCAGTTTTGTAGTTACTTTAATAAAAAACCCAAAGAAAAAAAAAAGTAAAACTTGGGTGGATTTTTCTCTCAATGAACTGAAATTCTTGATTTCTTGTGAGAAATGCAAAGAATACAACTGACTTGATGAATTCAAAAAAATAAAATCAAAATGTCATGACGTGTTTATGTACACTAGCAACTTGAAAATATTACTATTCAAATGGGAGATGAGACTATACAATTAATAATTACATCCTTATCATAGTTGTTAAATTTGAACTCCAAAATTTTTCTAAGTTGAAAAAATAAACACTTAACACAAACAAATGTAATAAAAACATGTTATTTTGTCGCTTACATGAGCTGTATTTTCTATGAAATATGTGAATACTTAAACTGACTTAAAAAAACAAATAAGTTGAACTTCGATTCATTTTTTCTTAAAAACTTTACATAACAATAAAATCATATTTGTAATACCACTATTCAAAACAGATTTAGTCATGTTGGTGACTAAAAAAAGGAATAGAAAAGATCAAAGCAAAAGCTTAGTTTTATATTCCTTAAAAAAAAACTGAAATTCAATACTAAAAAAAGTGATGAGAATGCAAATCTCATCATATGCCAATAGTATTATACACTTATACGATTGTGTGAATAAATAAATATTAAATTTATTACGCTGTTTAATCTTTCATTTTAAACACCTTATAGACGTTATGTAAGTAAGAAAAACCTCCAATTGTTCAAAAAAAGAGCCAACTTACCGCATACGAAGTCTACAATCAAGTGTTTCATGTTCGTGACTAAATAAAAGGATAGAAAAGATCAAACCAAAAGCTTCGTTTTATAATCCTAATAAAAAAAATGAGATTCAATACTAAAACAAGGCATCAGAATCCAAATGTCATCATATGCCAATTGTGTTACACAATTATGAGATGAGACCGGCCGTCAATGGCTATTCATGGTAAAGAACTGATCTGTGTTTCCTTCATACGCATTACACTAAGTACAACTACTAAATAATAGCCAAACAGTTCATATTCATCCCAAGGCATCAGAACTGTAATATCATCATATGCCAAAAAACTTTTAAAAAAAAAATGTTAGTAAAATCAATACGTATACATATACAGTAAACAGATTTGGGCATTTGGGTAAGATATGTATGCAATTCCCTATAAGCCGCACACATTTTACATTTCAATGTAAAATGAAAAGTCATTTCATGTGTTGTAATAAATGATATATTACACTAATCATTATTTTACTTAGTTTTTTTATAAATAACATCATGTCATTGGTTGTGTTGTAATAAATGATATAAGGAAACTAATCATTACTTAGTTTTTTAGCAAATAACATCTACAGAACATCAAACTCTGAATATTTTGCACACAGTTCAGCAATTTACCAGCAAAAAACATTATGAGGCAAATCTTCACTTCAACCACAATAGGCAACAAGAGAAACAAGCAGTTACAGATAAAGGTAATTGATATTCGAACACTTACCTCTCAATTAGGAGCCATAATCATAAATTCATATTTGCCTGTTATATCTGGTGCTGATTTTCACATTGCTTTGCTATTCTCTTGAACACTTTGACTATATGCATATTTTAAATGTTCTTCACTGCAAAAGTATTTGAAAAATTACTCTCATGATTCATATACTATCATGATTTTCTTATAAATATTAAATTGATGAGCTTCGATGTAATATGTTGCTTGCCTACTATAATAGAGAGTTCAGACATACATTTAGAATTCAAAAATGCTGGAAATTAACGGTATGATAAACAGAATATATACGAAAACCCTAATCTATATGAAGCATAGATCGAAGAATATACGTACTATTCGTTTTAGCTAAGCATGCAACAACAGATTTAAAAACCTAAATGTTAGTACAAACCATCAAATTAAACTAATCAAAATAGTTGGTTAACTTAGCTGTTTACAGGATCAGGCCGATGTGCTTAAATCCATTGTTCATCACCAATTTCTAACTAAAATCAAACCTGGAAAAACTATAAACGAACGATCTGTTACCCAGATCGGACGATTTTACCACATAACTGTACGTATAAGGGCAGAGGAAGACAGAAGAGCTGTCGTGAGAGAGAAGAGCTGTCGGGAGAGAAAAGAACGCAGTCTAAGTATGGAAGACGAAGGGGCGGCCCGTAGTCTATCCGCAACGTTTATATATGATGTTTCTTTGGGCCGGGTTTTTGGTCCAATCTTTGGGTCTAAATTTGGGTCATATGTTGTTGATTTATTTTGGTGGTAATTAGCTATTTTTGTACTTAGTTTGGGCCTTTAGTATTCTTTTATTTCTTTCAGAAATGAATTTGAGCATACCTTAATAACGAACACGTATTATAATCATTTTCTTTAGTTTAATTACAATATCATTATGAACATATATTAACATAGTTTGAAACATTTTCATTTTTTTTTTTGTGTAGAAAATGTTAAAGTTCTTGGGTGAAGTAATTCTACAACTCATTTCTCACAACAAGGTCAATATAGTAAGTCTCAAAGAAGATTGGTGCCACATGGATATCCTATAAACGATACACCGATGAGTAGCCTAACAAACGGTAAACTAATTCATTTTGTTTCATTGATGCCTCTATTTTTTTTTCTTTTATATATATAAAACTATATAATCGTGTACACTCATAAACCAATGTTTTATACGATACTTTTAGCCTAACTTTGTCTATAATATAACAAAATGAAGGTACTATTATAAGATCTTTGATTAGTTGTGAAAACGAGGACCCAAATGATTCCTGTATTACAAAATCGGCGCTGAGCCGATTCTGTCAGCATTCTTCAACTCAACGTGAACCAAGAAGAGTTCATGATGCACGAACCTTGTGGAAAGGCATGAATGAATTCGCCATGCATGTCTGGGAATGTTTGTACAAAGCATTTCCCCAAGAAATTTGTTGACACTTCTACATTAGATGATGATGGATATCTTATCTACAGGCATCGAGATACTGGTAGGATTGTACTGAAGAACGAGATTTCTCTAGATAATAGATATGTTGTGCCGCACAACATAGAGCTGTTATTGAAGTATAGGGCCCACATCAATGTGGAGTGGTGCAATCAATCGCGGCCGATTAAGTACCTTTTCAAATATATTAACAAAGGCCACAATCGTGTCACTGCAGAATTTTGCAAGTCAAACACAGACAAGGAGAATGGAAAAGTGGTGGATGAAATCAATATGTACTATGATTGTAGATACATTTCTTCGTGTGAAGCGGCATGGAGATTGTTTGGCTTTGACATTCAATTGAGAGCTCCCTTAGTTGAACATTTAAGCTTCCACCTTCCTGGGCAACAAAGTGTCATATTTGCAGATGATGATCCTGTTGAGAATGTTGTAAATAGGCCAACTATTGCCCATAGTAGGTTCATGGAATGGTTTGAAGCTAATAGAACCTACCCAGAAGCAAGAGCATTGACTTATGCTTAAATGCCTACTAGATTTGTGTGGAAGAAAGATATTAGGAAATGGACTCCAAGGAAAAGAGGATTTGCAATCAGTAGGATTTTTTATGTTCCTCCTGGTACTGGAGACATATATTACCTTAGATGCCTATTGAATAAGGTGCAGGGACCCATGAGTTTTTCAGATTTAATGAAAGTAGATGGTGTGCAGTTTGGTTCCTTCAAAGATGCATGTTATGCCAGAGGGTTAATAGATGACGACAAAGAATATGTGGACGCTATTATAGAAGCCAGTGACTAGGCAACAGGAAGTCATTTGAGAAGATTGTTTGTTACTTTGTTAATGTCAAACTCCATTGCAAGACCTGATGCGGTTTGGGATGTTGTGTGGCACTTGCTATCTGAGGACGCTCAATTCCACGTGTAAACAAATTTGAACATGCTAGGTATTACTTTGCCTTTAAGATACTTTGTTTACAATGTTGTATATACCTTCACTTTTAGGCGAGATATGTTATTTAATATTATATTTCATTGCATGTGCAGAGTTGTTGTTGAGTGAGGAACAATAACAAAATTTTACTTTATTGGAAATAGAAAGACTGATATCCCCCTTGGGGAAAAGTTTGAAAGATTTTCCAAATATGCCATTGGCGAATGAAGAATGTTACAACTTGGCAGCAAATAAGTTCATACAGGAGGAGTTATGTTACGATCGTGATGCTCAGAAGGTAGAGAATGAAGTTTTGGTTAGCCAACTTACTGAAGAACAAAGAACAATATACAATGAGGTCCTTCAAAATGTTGACAACAACACTGGGGGTTTGTTCTTTGTATATGGCTATGGTGGAACAGGAAAGACCTTTTTATGGAGAGCATTGTCTTCTTATTTAAGGTCCAAAGGAGATATAGTTCTAAATGTTGCATCAAGCAGCATTGCCTCACTTTTATTGCCGGGTGGGAGGACTGCACATTATTCAAGGTTTGCTATACCCATCTGTATTAATGAAGATTCAACCTGCAACATTAGTCAAGGAAGCCCTTTGGCGGAACTTATTGCTTATTGCAAATTGATTATATGGGATGAGGCTCCTATGATGCATAAGTACTGTTTTGAGGCTTTAGACAAGACAATGAGAGATTTGTTAAGATTCAAAAATGAAAACAGTTACGACATGCCGTTTGGGGGAAAAATAGTTGTTCTTGGTGGAGATTTCAGGCAAATCCTACCAGTTATTCCAAAGGGCACAAGACAAGATATAGTTGGGGCAATAATCAACTCTTCGTATTTATGGAGGTACTGCAAAGTTTCTAGGCTGACAAAAAATCTACGTCTTAGTGTCTTACAGCAATTCAAGCAGCTGAAGAACGACAACAAACTGACCAATTTGCAAAGTGGATTGCTGATATTGGTGACGGAGTAAGTTCGGAATGCACTAATGAAGAAGATGATCTTATTATTCCTAACCACATATTGTTGCAGTATATTGATAATCCTATTGCTGCAATTGTTTTTTTTTTTTTTTGAAAACCAACTAGTAATTTCATTAAAACAAATGTTCAATACAAGAAGGAACAGACAAAATCCAAGTAATAGGACCAGTTTGGGAAGAAGCAGCTCTAGCAACTTCATGAGCCAACTTATTGCTGCAATTGTTGAAAGCACATTTCCTAATTATGAAAATGCATGCACTGACTCTCAATTCCTACTTAGCCGTGCAATTTTGGCTCCAACTTTGGATGTGGTAGATAGCATCAATGATTATATGAATGAAATGAACAATGGAGACTCCAAGACATATCTCAGTTGTGATAGTGTGTAAAGCATATGATTCAGCAGATACGCTAGGAGATTTGCATACACCTGAGTTCCTCAATGGCTTACGGTGTTCTGGAATACCGAACCATTCTTTGACTATTAAAGTTGGATCACCTGTCATGCTTTTGAGAAATATTGATCACTCATTAGGACTCTGCAACGGTACTAGGTTAATTGTTACAAGGTTGGTTGATCACGTTTTGGAGGCTAAAATCATGTCTGGAACGCATGAAGGAACAAAAGTTCTTATTCCTAGGATGTCGTTAACACCTTCTGACGACACAAGATTGTCATTCAAGTTCCAAATAAAACAGTTTCCATTGATGTTATCATATGCCATGACAATCAATAAAAGTCAAGGTCAAACACTTTCGCATGTGGGTTTGTTTTTGAGAAAGCCCGTTTTTAATCATGGCCAATTGTATGTAGCAATCTCAAGGGTCAGTAATCCTATAGGATTAAAAATTTTGATTTGTGGGGAAAATCCTCAAACTGTAACTACAACTAAAAATGTTGTTTACAAAGAAGTTTTCAATAATGTGTAATAATATTCAACTTCATTTTGTTTCTCATTATTTCATTGAATTTCTCTTCTACTAATACCTTAACACTATTTATAATATGAACTATACATCTCTTAGCCGTGCATCGCACGGGTGCAATTACTAGTAGAACTTAAATAATAATGATTGATGAGAACATGAATTACTAGTCATGTGTCACACAAGAAACACGGGCGTGCAAATAATTAACACGTATTGGGCACACAAATGCCATATAATGAACTAATGCACCTAGACTAATTAAAAGACATTTGTCTAGGCACACAATGAAGGCTACAGGTGCACACAATGGTTTATTGCTGGAATACTGGGTAATTTGACCTGCAAACAACAAACACAAGACGTGCACACAACTAACACCTACTGGGCACCCCTATGCCACATAATTTACTTAAGTTGACAGTCTAATTCACCTGAAAGCTATAGAGCAAAAAATAATATGCATACGTCACGAACCCGGCAGTGAGTATATACCATTAAAGGGCAAAAACAAACAGTTTGATATTCCAAAAATCCAACAGCTAATATCTAAACAATGTTAATAGAGGAAAGTCGAAATTGAACATGAAAATAAAAAGCATTTTGAATAAAGCTGAAAAGCATCCGAATTGAATAGAGGATAGCGCAAAATCACCCCCAAAGCTTTAGAAAACCAAGCCAACCCTAGGCTTATGAATTTGAGTCTAACACAGCAATATAAAGCTGTGTAAAGAAAACAAAAAAAAAAAACGATTATTATTAGCATTGTTAATAATATAGAATTATTACAATAAAAAATAATAACAATAAAAATACATGGCCTAGCATTGTTAACAAAACAAACAATACCCAAAACATGAAAAAAAAAATTAAAATAAACTATTTTTACAGACCTGAAGTATGCCAAGTGCACACAATATAGAGGCAAAAGGCACACATTACTGTGTGCCCGGACACATAGACAACCAAAAAAGTGCACAAGATTATAACAACATAAACACCACTCGTAAATATTACTAGGAAAAATTGGGAGAATTTTTCTTATAAAAACAAACTAGAAATGGTATTTCCAGTATTTTGAAAACAGAATCAATACAACTAGCCCTACCTTGCACAACCGCCGCAAAAGACTCTGCTATCTACTTCGTTCGTCGACAGCCACCAACATTCACCATTAATGCTACCGTCGACTGCAACGCGAACAAGGCAACGGAAAGGTCGTCGGTTTCGATGGCTGTAGTGGGAACAAAGAACAGAAACAGTTCGAAAAAGGAGAGAGAGATATTAGGGCGCGTGGAAAATATCACATGCAATATTAAGTGGCAGATAAAAAAAAATGAGTGAAACATTAAACACCCATGTACAATTCTCAAAATACCCCCACCCTCAAAGCAAAACACCCACACGCTAGTATAAAATAAATTTGGTAATTAAATAATTACCATTAATCTACACCATCAATCCATTATTACGATCTAATGCACAAGATTTGTCCTAAATGTCCTCTATCATATAGGTGTTCTCATTTGAATATATATATATATGGTAGAGTTCAAGTGTGGACGCGTTTTAACGTGTGAACAGTGCGGTCTCACAACTCAATGTTATAAAATGCACCACTCAATGTTAGAAAACACACCACAATGAAATTACACAAAAACACCATAAAACATACCACACACCAAAAATAATGCACCATAACTCTCATGCCCCTAATTGTGCATTTCCAAACACTGTGTGGTGTATATTTACATACCTAGTGGTGCGTTTTTTTATGATGTGTATCTAATGATGCACATTTGTGTGGTGCATTTTCTAACACTAAGTGGTGTAGATCTGTATACATAGTGGTGAGGTCGCACTGACCTCACGTTAAGGGGTGGCCACACCTGATTATGGCCATATATATATATATATATATACTAGTTTTTCTTATGCGCGATGCGCAAAAAATAAGTGTCCAATATTAGTATTTTATATTAAAATTTTAAATTTATTTAAATTTTAATATAGTAAATAATAATAATAATAATAATAATAATGTAAAATATTTTTATAAATTGGATATTTATATTTTTAAAAATAACTAGCATATAACTCTAATATTTAATGTGTATATTTTATTATTATTAATGAAGAAGATAAGAAAATATATGGTGGATGCATGTGCATAGTAACAATAGTGGAAAAGATAACTGAAGTTATAACGGTAGGGATATATTTATCCAAAATATTATGTAGTACAACTTTTATAGCATAATGTACAAAAAAAAAACTTAACGAAAAAAACGGACATAAATGAGAGATATAACATTCATTCACATTTATTATGTTTTTAGATATATATAGACATAGCCGGAATTTAGGGAGTGCAAGATGTGCAATAGCACATGGCCTCAAAATTTTGGGGTCCCTAGTCCAGCCCTGGCCCAATAGTTAGTATATGTATTTGTGATTATATTGGCTCAAAATTAGGTTTTCATTACTGATCTAATTTCTACTACGTATTATTCAAAAAAATTCTACTCCGTAATATTCACGCGAATTACTTTTTTTCAATTCGTAATTTATTTATACTTTGATAGTGTCTCACTTATTTACCAGCACAGGGCCACGCAAATAAAAAAAAAACGGCCCTGTATATAGATATATAGATATATAGATATAGATTATTGCTTACAGGCCATAGAACCCATCATCCTCAATGTTGAAGAGCTGATGCGGACATTTGAAGTTATAACCCAATCACATAAAGCTATGATCAATGGTTCTTTAGCTCAAAAGGTTAAAATGCTAGAGCTTATAAAGAAAAATCGCGAAGAGGTATTACAGGCCTTGAGCTTCATTGCTCAAGTCAAGACTCTATTGCCCAAATCCGTGAAGAGTTGTAGAAGGTATATAGTTCATTTCTTTAAGAAGTAGCTTTTTTTATAAGGTGCGTTTGAAAAGTAGAAAATAACTTCTAAAAAATGTTTTCAATCCAGAAAATATGATGAAAACATTTTCCTTTTTTGTGTTTGGCTGCACAACAGAAAATGTCTTTGTGTGTTTGGTTAATAATCAAGAAAATAAACAGGAAAATGATCTAGGAACAAAGCAAAAAAATCACAATCGAAAAAATAAAATAATAACGACAAAAATATCACAATTATAACACAGCATCCATTCATTAAAAAATCACAAGAAAATAACAAAAAATACATCTAATTGACTGGTTAGTTTCGCGGAAACCAGTCAAGACCGGCTTCGCCGAAACCAATCTACGTACGAAACTGGTTTCCGCGAAAACTGGTTTCGGACCGATACTTTCCGGTGAGGCGAATTAAAGAAGCAGAAAAGAAGGAAGAAGCGGATGAAAGAGGGTATGTACACCGTGAGGAAGAGAAAGTCTCCCTAGAAAAATGGGAAGTCATTTTCCGGAAAAAAATACTTTGTTTTCTTTTGATCAACACCTCAATTTCCAATGACCACATTTTCCTCCCTCTTGTCAAACACTAGAAACCCGGAATATGATTTTCTGAAATAATTTTCCGGGTTTCTAAACACACCCTTAATTTATTTTTGAATAAGAAACTAATTGGCGGTTTACTTTATTTTTGGTTTGCATTTGTTTGTACAGATTATTAAAGAAGATGAACGAATCGAAACGGTCATCCACTCTCAGTCTGTAGAATTCCAGTTTGTTCATGTTGAATCCCTGACGGCTACTATTCGCGCTTGAGATGGAGAAGAGCTTGGTGAGCTACACTGCAAATATCCCAAGGATAATTGGCACAATTTCTAGAGACATGATTGTCCTCTCCAAAGATGGAGTTCAGACTTCAGACTTCGCCGACGCTGTCGCTGTCGCAACGGAGGGCGGAGTTAGGGCGGAGACCAGAGACCGGAAATCGCAAGGCAGTCGCAGTGGAAGGCGGAGACCAGAGACCGGAACTGGAAATCGAGCGGAGCAGCGAACTAGCGGAGCAATGAAGAAACTGAGGTTTGCGAAATCCGCGGAAATTGAGCAGTGAAGAAATCGGCGGAAATCGGCACTGAAGAAATTGGTTTTGGAAGAAATCGACGGTTTATATTTATTTATATTTATTTTTGCCCCCGTTTACTGAATTATGGCGCAAAAAAACACAGAAAAGATAATTTTATATTCATTTGTTTGTGGCCTGTCCAGAAGTGGTTGCTATGTGGACTATTCTTGGTCTGCCACCAGTGACACATGAACAAGGTAATTTTGTTTCCTGGCTTTTTGCTTTATTTGCCACACTCAGTGCGAATATAATGAGTCGTGTTGTTATGTTGTGCTGGGGAATTTGGAGCAGCAGAAATGATAATGTGTGGAATGGTGTTCCCTTTGTTCGTAATGTTGTTAATTCGGCGCTCACCTTTCTGGAGAATTGGAGGGCTGCGCATGAAGGGGATAGCACAAGTGTTCCTGGCAGACATATTACAGGCAAATGGAGATGGCCGAATTCTGGGAGGATCAAACTAAATACTGATGTTGTTTTGATATTGATCATAATGCCATGGGGCTCGGTTGGGTCCTTCGTGATGATGAGGGACGGTTCCTCGCTTGTAAAGGTACACGTGTTTTGGGTTGTCTTGATGTTAAGGTGGCCGAGGCACTATGTGTTCGTGAAGCTTTGAGCTGGCTAAAAGGAACAGGAATGGGAGAAGTTGATGTTGAAACTGATTCACAATTAGTTTATTATACTTTACGTTCAGACTCATTTACTTATGCTTTTGGTTTCATTGTTGATGATGTTAAAGAAGTTGCATCCATGATTAATGATGTAGTCTTCTACTTTGCTAAGCGATCTGCGAATCGTGCCGCCCACATTGTTGCTCGGGAGGCCGTTTCTGAGCCAGGTTGTGGGGAATGGTTTGATAGCCCTCCCCCTTTTCTTGTTGATTGTCTTTCTAAGGATTTAATGCATTAAGCTTTTTACTTCAAAAAAAAAAAAAAAACACAGAAAAGATAAGTGTCGCAAAATAGTTATTTAGCGGCGGTTATACTAAACCGCCGCTAAATTTATGTCATTAAATAACAGTTTTTTTGTAGTGGAAGATCCAGCAAAGCCCTTGACGAAAATAAATAAAATGATATTATAAAAATGATAAATAAATACATAAAGCTAAGAAATGAATAACTACAATTATTTGTAAAATTATTATAGCTAATTGTACAGTGATACCAAATTAACAATGATTTAAATTTAGTAATGTCAAATTATATTTTGAGCATAAATCATTACTGTTATTTTGAGTCTAAATCAATAAAAATATGAATCACTTACCTCAATTTAAGTATAGAATTGATATATATATATATGAATAAAATAAAATAAGATTGTCAAAAATTTTATTTAGTCTACCTTAAAAGTTGATAATTCATTATTTTTGTAATTATTACTATAAATTAAAATAACATATAAAGCATTATATTATTATTTAATGGTTTAAAAATATTGTAATTTCAAATTTTAAAATAGAAGTATTTTTTTAGGATGGCCAGAAAAACGACATTTCTGTTTATATATATTATGAAGGAAAATAATATAGCAAAAGCAATGAAATTATATCGATTTATTTTTATTTTATTTTGTAACAAAATTTCATTTTATACAGAGAAGTATTTCAATTGTTATACTTTAAATATAGAATTAAAAATATATATCTAAATTAAATCAAATGAAATTATTTCAATTTTAATTTTTTAATTGAAATTCAAAAAAAATAAAGATTAAAATTAAAAATATCTATAATATTAAAA
>CM008335.1:20138064-20150244 GCA_002525835.2 Ipomoea batatas
TGAAGATCAAATTTAGAAGGAAATGAAGAGGAAATGGCGTGAACAATGAGTGTAGGGAGGGGAGGGAGTGAAAACCTTTAGGGATTTTTAATCTTGAATATATATACTAGAATACATATAATGTATTAGGGTGAAAGACTTTAATATGGAATGGGCTCAAATAATATATTATATTACTTACAAGAATTAATATGTACAAGATTAATAAGTTGGGCTAATGAATTCATCCCTTACAATTAAATATATACATTAGAATAAAGAAGCCCATAAGATGTCTTAAAGACATTATACTTATATATATTAAGAAATTGGGCCATTGTAAGAATACTTTAATTATAAGATTTGTAAGGATCCAAATTGAATAAAATCCCTTACAAGAATAAATTCAAGAATTGGGCTCTTGATTAGGATAATTAAATTAGGCTCAAGAAATATATATATATATTTATGTATTAAATTGAAAGAACTAGCCCAATTAAAATAATTAAATTGCCCAAGGAATTAATTATCGATCGAAAGGCTTGAACGAATTTACGGGGTGTTACAGGAGGGGCCTATTCTCACCGAAGGAGGCTGAAGCTATGGCCATAAAGGAAGCTCTAAGCTGGCTCAAGAGCAATGACACCAACTATGTCCATGTAGAAACTGATGCTCTCCAAGTTTCTCAGAGTCTCATGCAGAGTGGAGATAATTCGTCTTTTGATATTATTATTGACGATATTAAAGATTTGCTATGTTCTCTTTGTGGAGTAGCCATCTTTTATGTTAATCGTTCAGCGAATAGTGTTGCCCATAGTCTAGCTAGGGAAGCATGTTCATTGTCTGTTCGTAAAGAGTGGTCGTCTAGCCCTCCGTCTTTCATTGTCAACGAGTTGTATTCCGATTTGAATTAATGAAGTTTGGTTGTTTTCTCAAAAAAAAAAAAAACCTTATGAAGTCAAAATCTGTATATTGGGCCAGGGTCCACAGTGGACCTGGTCCACGATATAAATTGCCCTGAATTTCCTTTCAATGTGACTTTTAACATGTTGGTTTTATTTGGGCCTAACATGAACTCAAAAATTAAATATATGTATAACTAAATTCAAAATGGGAATTTTTATGTGAAAATGTAAGGCGAAATAAATGGCTTTTTTTTTTTGAATGATGCCAATACATTTTATATAGATGGTTCTCAAGTTTGAAAATAATAAAACATAAAAGGGTTCCCCGATCGTTATACCGTGGACCAGGGTGCACAATGCATTGTGCACCCCGTAAAAAGATGAGTTCTGTGTATTTTAGGCAATCGCTCTGTGTATTCTAGGAAATTATTCTGTGTATTATAGGCAACCGTTCTGTGTATTCATGTTAGTAACACATGTTGTGATGTGTTTGTACATTCGAATGTTAGGATACACAGAATATTAACACAAAATACACAGAACTCATTCTCCTAACATTCGAATGCACAAACACATCACAACATGCGTTACTAACATGAATACACAGAACGGTTGCCTATAACCCAATGGGGTAGCTCAAGTGGCAAGTGAGCTCTCTTTGTGGGGAGGAATTTCGGGAGAACCCGGGTTCAATTCCCACAAGTGACGATTCCCCTTGGGCCAGCTCCCGTGCCTCCCGGAGCGAATGTGGGTGGACCCCGGACCGTTAAACGGACGAAGAGAAAGACCCTGTAAATTTACCAAAAAAAAAAAAACAGAACGGTTGCCTATAATACACAGAATATTGACACAAAATACACAGAACTCATTTCCTTACGGGGTGCACAATAACACGTAACAATGCTAATAAAGTCATAGCATTAAAGGCAATCCAATTAATTACTCTTTATGTTCCATTTTATATGTCATATTTACTATTCATTGGTTAAATTAACTCGGTTTTTTTTATTTAGCAATTTTTACTCATTTTTAAATTTGATTTTTTGTGTGTTTAATAGTACTTTTAGTGTAGTTTTTAAATATATAAATTTTGTATACTAATACTAAATTTAATATTATGCAAAATTGGATTAAAAATAACTTCAGTCAAGTCTCGACCAAACTAAATACATAAAATGGAACGGAGAAAGTATTTGTTTATGAGGCTAAAACTAAAATTTTCTGACCAAAATGCAAATATTACTTGAATTCATAAAAAATGTTCAAAGTCAAAATCAACTAAATTTTAGAAAAAGATTCTCTTTCAATTTTACAACACGGGGTTTACCCATTGTACATCTTCCGATGGATTTCTATTGTCACTTAAAAAATAGCACTTGAATTTAATTTTTTGTATCTTAATATTTATTTAATTTGGCATAGTTGTGCATAAAAAAAAAGTTAAAACATACTCCCGTGTCGTCCCGACTTAAAGGTAGGGGTAGTGTAGGTTCGTATAGGAAAAAGGTTCAAGAATGATGAAAGGTCTAGATTGGATCTCTTCTACGCATATAAAATTAGGATTTAATCAGTTGGTTGATTGCAAGACTTGTGATATTTCTCCACAGACCACAGTAACCTAGAGGTGTGGTACTCGATCTAGACTTTTGAAGACTACCGATTCATACTTTTAAATAATCTTTAAAAGTATACATGTATTCAAACTCTATCAAAAGAGAATTTCTATAGGCTTTTCTTCACACATATAATGATATAAATGGTTGAAATCTAACCTCCAACCCCAAACTTTTCAACTTTTTGTACAAACTTATTTTCTCTGTTTAAACCAGACAAACTTTTTATCTATTCTTGTCAAATTTTACGGTAAGTTTTAAAACTTTAATAAAATATTCATATACTTTTTATTTTTATCTTTTTATTTTAATCATAGTAAATTGTACTGTTCACAACAACATTTGTCAAAGGGACTGAGATGCAACATTATATAAGTACTAGACAATATTAGTTGTTTTATTAGTTTAAGAAATATTTTTTATTTATTATAAAGTATAATTTAGTGAAAATTGATAGATATCTTTTTTTTTTAAATGTATAATACACTTGATGTGGACATGGGACTCGGGATTCCATTTTATTGGGAAAGTTTTGACTTAAGCGGGGTGATAAGCGCTAAGAATAGTCGAATATAGGGTCAATTTTGAGGCGTTAATGTACAATTTTGACACACATTTGTAATTATTTTCATGCATAAAAGACTCTGATGAGATCAAATCAACAAACTCGACTTTAAGTTGTGTTTTAAGTAATTCCAGCAGGATATAACAGGACCCCAGGCCAAAGAAGGAGCAAACAAAGAAACGAACCAAGCAGGGTCTAACCACGAGTGCTTCACGCGTGGAGGAGGCATAGATCCATTCCAGTACGCGTCCACGCCCCCATTCAGGATTTTGACTTTATGTTAGCTATTTAAACTCTTCCTCTGCATTTTAGAAGGGAGAGCCCCAATTTTCAAATCTGATTTCATTTGTTTCTCCCCTTTTGGGAAAAACCCCAATTTACCTTAGCTTAGATTAGTTCTCCTATGGTAGATTCAAGGAGATAAATGAGAGTGAAGGTGTAATAGATCTATTGGATTCCTAGGTATATTACTCTTCTCTTGTTTTTAATAGATTGTGACTTCGACTTATTTGCTTAGTTATTTTCCATTGCTTGATCTTTAATGTTAATAATGTTTGAGTATATTAGTTGAGGGGTGTGTGTGCCCCATGTTAGATCTTATGTTTGATGTTTGAATTTTGCCATATGATTGTGAAAATGATGAAGTAGGGTTTAGTCTTGTGTGGTTGAAATCCTTCGTGCTTTGCTTCTATTTCCAGCCGGGATAGATAGTAGACTTTGTGAAAGTGAGGGTGTGTGCGATAGCGGCCTCTCATGAGTCCAACTCATCTACATCCCCGCCCTCTATCCGGAAGGATGAGGCCCGGAAGGAGTGATAAGCAAGGTGTTCGATTAAATGCCTCAACCGACTAAGGATTGAGAGTCCGAGTGTGACGCCACTCGGTATTAACACCGTGGACTCCCGTGATAATCCCCGAACCTCGTTTCTTCAATCCTCTTAGAGTGGTCAAACGCATAGACTAACCAACTCACACGCCCCCTTAACCTATTAATTTGTTTTAGTACCGTTCAAACCTATGCCTTGCTATCCTCTTGTTCCTAGCTAGTTCTTGTAACTCTTACTTCTAAACATCCTAAATGCCAACCCTAATTCAATTCAAATCTGCCCTCCTTGAGAGACCGACACTCGAGGACTTTCCCTCGTTTTACTTCATTCCACCTCACAGCTAAACTTACACTTTCAAAATGGCGCCGTTGCCGGGGATGTCAAACGGTTTTGAATTGTGTTGACATTTTTGAAGTTAATTGTTAAGAGTTCTTGAATTGCTTCCTTTTTGTTTTATTTTCTTATTTTTGGATACTTGATTGAAGAAGTGAGCTTATTTGCCTTGCATATTTTGTTGCTCACTTGCAACCACTTTTAGTTGCAAAAGAATTGTTGTTAGCTAAGCTTTGTGCAGGAAATTTTTGTTGAAAATCACTTGAAAGCTTACCAATGAGTGCCTATATGAATCCCCATGGAAGACAATCTTGGAGAGATTTTCCACCTTAACCATATCCCTATAACCCCCATTCTACCTATGTTTACCCTCTACCAACCTATCATTACCAACCTCCAAATCCTTATCCATTTCCACACCAGTACTTACCACTTTCATATCCTTATCCATCTCAAATGCATAATCATCACCCACCACCATATACACCCAATTCCACCTTCTCACGAAGATGACTCGTTGAGCTCTAAATCTTTATTCCAAAATATTGAGAGTAAGCTTGTCTAAATCATGAAAAAATCGACCCAAGCTACACTCGCGAGCTATATTCATTCCTCAATTCCTACCCAAACACCTACTGGCCACCTCCATCACAATTTAATGAAAGAAACAATGCTTCACATTTCTTTGAAACACCACCTTCCATTCAATATTTTACCCCACCTAACCCTTGTGATTATATCCCACCGGCCAAGGACGAGATTGAGATTCTAAAAGGAAAGATAGAAGCACTCACAAAGATGGCCAAGGAGGACACGGCTAATTTAAGAGCCGAAATCAAGAGCGAATTGAAAGAATATCTTGCTACCCTTCGAGAGGAAGGTCTTCCATTGGAATAGGTCAAAACGAAAATGCTATCTATGGTGGAGGAGCTCATGAAAACAAGTTCATTACGAGTTAACTACCACATTGTAGAAGCTAATCCAAGGGTTGAGGATAAGGTTTGAAAATACTTAGACTACCAAGTTCTTGGTCTAAGATGTTAAAAGAATCTTCTAACTATTAAATCTAATTACTAGATTTGTTAGATGACCTTGTAACTATTTACTGAACTAGTGCAAAGAGTAGATCAGGAAATAATAGGAAGATAATCAGCAAGATAATAATAAAGCAGTAAGAACACCAAGAATTGGTAACCCAGCTCGGAATCTCAATTCCTACATCTGGGGGGCATCACTCTGATTGCCCAACTCTTCATTGATCAATCTGGAAATGTGTCAACGATTTACAGTAGTGAATCACACGGCAACACTAGAAATCTTCATTCACCATTCTAGAGTTCAGCCTTGAAGAGTTGAGAAAAACTTGATCTCCCGATCTTCTTGAATTGAGGCTCCCCCTCAATTGTAACACAACTGGCTTTCAGAGTGATTGCTTGCCCAGTACTTCATGAAGAAGATACATCTTGAATCAAAGGTAAGCTTTGTCAAGATATCGTATTATCACATCCAAAAGAAGCTTTTCAATTTAGATCATTCGTGTCTCGTCAAACCTTCATGATATCTCTGGGAGTCCTTTTTATATGTGATGCCCGAATTCGGTTACATTTGTAACTGATTCTGTAGCTCTTCTTGTCTTCTTTGTCTTGGTCCAGTACTTTGTTCAGCAGGTTGTCCATAAAGTCTTCTGATCCTTCTGCTGAACTACAAGAAACTTAATACAATACAAGATACTATGTTATTTTGAACTATCTGCTAAACTAACAAATTGTCACAAGGACTTGTTACAACTTAGGGAGTTTTTCCAAATATTTTTCCTTTTTTTTCAATTTTATTAATAATCTCCCCCATTGTAACAAGTTTCTTGGCAATTTACAACAATCTTCCTAAAACATCAGAGATAGTTAAAACAACGCTTGTTTTCCAAAAAAGGCAAAGAAGCAACGCAAACTGAATTAAACTTCAACAAAGTACGAGGATGATTATATCATCCAACAAAATACAATGAAAAACTAACATGAGACCCTATTACAAAACAGTTCACATTTAGCAGAAGGGTCTAACATATCAACCAAAAAGTAACCATAGTGACCAGAACCAGTAGGTACCAATAGTAACCGATGTTTAGAAGGTTGTTCCTACTCCCCCTATTGCCAAGAAATTGTGAATTTGTAGCCACAAGATTCCATAGCAGGACCAAGTAGGAAAAAGCAACCCAGGTTTTTAGAATGTCTTTGACGACTCATCGTCCTGGCTGTCAGCAGAGGATTCAGCTTCAGAAGCTTCAGATGCTGTGGGAGCAACTTCAGGTGTAGTAGAATCAGCTTCAGGTGCAGTAGATGGATCAGTGGGTGTTTCAGCAACATCATCTGTAACACCCCGAAAATTCCTACTACTCTTTTGAATATTATAAGGGGTTATTTTCTTATTAAATAATTATTTAAATAATTATAAGTATAATTATTTCTTATGGGCTTGGGACTATATACTCCTACATATGTATAATTTATTGTTATGTTAATAATAATAGTCTTTAGCCCAATATCCCTATAAGTGTATATATATATATATATATATATATATATANGTAATAGTAATAATAGTAATAATAATATACTATAAACGAATGAAGGGAGTCACTTTTTCTTAATTCTCATAGTAAGATTAAAGTGTTAAATACATGTTGGTAATATTGACGTAATATGTGTATGTTTAATTTTCTTGAATTATGGACATAATATGTGTGTGTTTATTTTCCTTTAATTACTCACCATAATATGTTTAATTTCCTATATGGGCAGAAAAATTTATCATTAATCCAATAAAAATGAAGTCATTTTATTATGATTACTATATGGTAATTAAGGAGTATATATTATTCTTAATTAATATTATGCTAATTATGATGTTTGTTTAATTATGGACGTAATATGTGTATATTTAATTTCCTTTAATTATGCCGGTAATATTTGTATGTTTAATTTCATTTAATTATGTTTGTAATATTTGTACGATTAATTTCCTTTATATCAAATATATATAAAAAAAATAGATTAATAAAAGTATAATAATGTGTGAATTAATTGGCATAATTATATGTGTAATAATTTGCATAATTATATGGACGTAATTCACAAGCATAATAATATGTGAATTGAAATAATTATTATAATTTTTTTAATCTCCTTTAATTTTGGACGTAATATGTGTATTACCAATTTCCTTAATTTATTAGATAAAATTTATATTATGGAAAGTATTACTTCTTTAATTGTCATAGTTTTTAAGATTTTATTTAAAAGTAGTCAAAGGAAGTGCACGGATAATTGATACGTAGTATTATTTAAAGTAAAAAAAAATCGTTGTAAGAAGGTATCTCTATGTTTAATTACCACAATAAATTTAGATGTTAAATACGATTGGTAATTACCACGGTTATTTAGATGATAAATACTATATGGTAATTACCTATATAGATTATCATAATAAAAGGATTAACATATGGATCAGAATTATATATATATATAAAAAAAAAGGATGAAGCTTTTTAGATAAGATATATTAGGAAAAGTATCAATTAATTAAAATATGATAGAAAAATTATATTAGAGGAATTATATTAGGAAATTGATGCCAAAGACCTTGTGGTCAAGTAATACCCGGTGTCCCAGTTAATACTCCCACATGGACTATGGGAGTGGGTTCGAGCGTGGGTTCGAGGCTCAATGGAGGTTGTTGACTTGTTGTGCTTCAGTAGGTTGAGAATATTTATTAAAGAGTTTTGGAATATTAATATTATGGAAATTATATTAAGGATTTTGGATTATTATTATTATTATTATTATTATTATTATTATTATTATTATTATTATTATTATTATTATTATTATTATTACTATCTTAAAGAGAATAAATTTTAAATTGAGGCTACAAACCAACCGGTTACAGTTTGGACAATGAAGAGACTGCCTAATCGTAATATTATCGCGCACAAAAAAAACATGTACTACGTAATATTTTTCATATAAGTCTCTTGTCCTAATATGTAATTTCTTTCGTTATTTTGAAAACTCTTCTAGTAGAATTATTGTGACAAAAATAAAAATCAAGAATGTTATGCATGCGACATATTTTTTAAAAGTACAGCTATTGACTAAAAGTAATCATGCTACAATAACTAAAGGATGAAACTAAAAATTGTACTTTTAAAAAGATCACATTTCTTAGAAAACTTGAAGTTGAGGATTGGTAAAATATAAGTTAATCACAAATTCATGAAAACAATATTGTAAAATTACTTTTCAATACATCTCCAAAAAACAAATAAATATTGTAAGAAGAAAATAAAAAATCTGTATATACATTAAACTATGAATAACAACACCATTACTTGTATGCCTTCAAATCATCCTCAGGTTGTGAGTATCCTTTTCACTTTTGCCGTGTTTAGGGATAAATTTCATTGCAACAATCTAAAAATAACACCCATTTTCAGCCGTGTGCGAATTGAGAAAAATCTACAACTAAAGTGTGAACTAATAATAACACTGTAGCAAAGAAAAAAATACCCCTGTATACTTTTGCCTCCCTTTGTTGTCCTCCCGTAAATCTCCCCCCCCCCCCCACAAGCTCTATTACGTGGTAATTTTCAACCCCAACCCCCATGCTCTAGATCAAGGGAGAATATTAATTAACTTGAACACAATCATATAAATGCAATTTCACTTTTCAACCTATTTAGATATAAAGTTAAAATAATTCCCTCATCAATAAAATAAAACGTATTAATCATACCTCGGCTTATGATCTTCATCTACCCAATAGATCTGAAACTAAATCAATAGAATAATTTTATAAAAGCATAATATATATCGAAACACAATGAAACAATGGATTTCATCAACAAAAAATAGCATAACTAAGAAAGATGAATATTGGTGATGGTGGTTGACTGGGTTTCTTCTTGTATTTATAGTCATAAAGAGAGATAGGCAAGAGTTGTGGATGGAAGAAGAAAACAAACATGCATGGATTAGGGAGGCTATTTTGGCACTATGCAATTCTGCACCTAATTAGCCAAATTAATTAAGGGAAGAGTATGTGAAATTTGAGGCAATAAATTTGATGGGAGGAGAATAAATTTTGAGATAGGAATTTTGGAATAATATTTTCAAAATTATCATTTTTGTCAAAATGTTTAAAATTACAAAAGTGCCCCTGAATTTGGGCAGGAAAAGATTTCCAAGCACTTCTATATATAGATAGATATGTTGCAATTCTTTTTCCTAATGCACTATATAGAAACGACAATACAATGAAGTATGAAAGTAAAAGATTCCTTGAGAATTTAAATTAAAAAAAAATTCAATGAAGTATGGAGTATTTATTTTTAGTACTAAAATAAATCAATATTAAAAGAAAAAAATGTTCATTATTACATGGACCATGGTCCACACCAACTGTGTGGCTCATAAATAAAAAGTACATTTTTAATATACTAAAAGTACATTATTTAGGTATACATCATGATTATTCTTCTTCTTCTTCTTAACTAAATACAACTTACACAATAAAAAAGACCTTGTGGTCAAGTCCTTCTTCTTCTTCTTCTTCTTCTTCTTCTTCTTCTTCTTCTTCTTCTTCTTCTTCTTCTTCTTCTTCTTCTTCTTTTCTTCTTCTTCTTCTTCTTAACTAAATACAACTTACACAATCAAAAAGACCTTGTGGTCAAGTGGCATCCGGTGTCCCGATTAACACTCTCACATAGATGATGGGAGTGGGTTCGAGCCTCAGTGGAGGCAACTATATTGACTCGTTGTGCAATATATACATATATATATATATATATATATGGACCATAGAGTTAATTCAGGTGCGTCCGCACCAATAGTGTTAGGAAGCGCACAACAAAAAAAAATGTAAAAATGCACGCATCACCAAAAACACACCACTATTTTTTGGGTGTATTTGTGCATTTCATTGTTGTGCATTTTCCTAACACTATTGGTGCCTTTGTTAAGACTATTATTGCCTTAATATTATGTTACATGCATGTTGGCACAAAAATTAAAGTTTCAATAATGGAATAACCCAACAAAGCATGATCCTTCGTACAAGTCAAAATTAATAAAGCCGTAGGTCAAAAATTTTATGAAAACTCATCGTAATGGCTAGTCGCAATAAAGGTGAAAAATAAAATCAGTTGATTTCTAGACTGAGCCAAATATGATTGAGTATAGGTTTTGGCATCATCGAAAAGGGGGAAATTGTTAGGAATAAAATTGTAATAGTTTTGATGAGCCAATTTGTAATTTTAGAAATCCCCTATTTTATTTTTAGAGTGTAGAGTTTTGACCCCAAAGGCAATTCTTGACAATAGTTTGGTTCGAATTATTGCCTTATAGAGTTCATTTTATTATGACTCTTGTAAGTCATTTGCTTCCACTATACACATGAGTATACATGATCCAATGGACAAGGCCTATTTATCGTTGCTAGAAGTGTAATACCCCGTATTTTATTAACATTATTATTTTATCCTAAGGTATTGACATACATGAGTTATGATCGCTCGATGCTTCAAAGGAATTTTTATAAGGAAGTATAGTTGTTATTAAGTTGCGATCGTTCGTGCCGGTCACGAACCGTAAAATTTTTGGGGGACGAATTTTCAGCTCGGATTTCTTTGGAAATGGATGATTAGGCATATTATGACTAAGTATGAACTTCCTGCTTAGTTAAGTTGAAATTGGACGAGCTATAAGGGTCGAAATTTATTTCTGATCGTACACCGCGAAATTTCCGCAGTGTACCGAACCTAGCCCATTTTGGAGCTTTTGACTGGAATAAATTTGTGGTTTCGGAAATTATTCTTTCTGGATTATTTTCCACCGAAACCTTATCGGTTTGGACCACAACTGATATGTTGTGGAGATATTTTATTATTTTATTAATTTTTTCCCTCAAGTTTATCACATTAGAGATGTGATATAAATATAAAAGCCATTTTTCCTTCTTCCTCCACCTAATTGCCGAAAAAAAAAGAGGAGAAAAAGGGGAGAGATCACCATTGTTTTTCCTCCATTAAAACCATAGCAAATCCTTCTTAAGTCTCAATTTTATTCGGTAAGTTTTCGATTTTATTCGGTAGAAAGCTTTGTAATCACCCCTAGGTTATGAATCTATGTTTAATTTCTTGATATATGATGTTTTGGTGTTGTTTTGGACCTAGGGTTTTAAGGTGAAAATTGGAGAAAGGAGCTAAAATTGCTTCCTAAAGTGTTAGTAAGTCTATTCAAGGTAAGGAATCCCCTTAAGTTGGAATTAGTCACTTGAATTTGGATAATTGATTTTAGTTGAAATATAGTGTTTTGGAGCTTGGAAATACTTTTGTATACATGTTCATAGCTTGGATATGCTTGTATATGTTGTAATTAAGTCCATAAAAGCTTATGAGATTAGGGGTTTTATGAATATGTTTCTATACATGATAATGGCTGAAAATGCATGTACATATCATATTTATGCCCATATATTCTTATAGTTGTGAAAATAGTGAAAGGAAAAATCAGGGTAGATTCTGGCAGTAACTTCCGTGATTTTCTGGGAAAAATCGGTAAATTATTTTGATCCAATTTTTTTTATAAGTGTAGAAGCTACCATAAAAATTTCATAATTTTTGGAGTAGTATAAGTGTGGTTTCAAAATTGTTTTCCAAAACTGGTCCAGAGAGAAGAAAAATCCGGACAGCACACTGCCAAGGGCAAAAATGTAATTTTCTGTGTTAATTCGTGAACCTAGGTGACCAAAAATTTTTATGAACATCAAGTACTATAAGTTAGGGTTCTACCATAAAAATTTCAAGTGAAAAAGAGTTCGGGAACTATTGTTACCGGCTCAATCTTTCGGACTACGCCAAGCTGAAATTTTCTTATAAGGAAGTGGTATTATGTATATGAAACC
>CM008335.1:20151795-20163119 GCA_002525835.2 Ipomoea batatas
GTTCTTATCCTTGTGCAATCAGTGGTACCCATTTTGGTCTCCTGCCTTCGTTAATCCGTTATGCCTCCAGAGAAAAGTCAAGTTTGACCTTTTTGTATATATTCTTTTGTAGCCTTGGTAAGCTTACTTGGCTTGTGAACTCTTGTATATAGGACAGTTACCCTTTTGCTCCCACGTGTATATATATGTTGAGACGTTGGGTAATGTTGATGTGAAACTGTTTTCTTTTCTTTAGCCTGTGCACCTAGAGTGAACTCCGTCTAGTCTTGGCTGGGTTTAGTCTAGGTGTGGCGGTGACTCTCCGGATGTACGGTAAGGTAGATCCGGGGTGTTACAGTATAGATATACATAAGCTTGTAAATAGGTTTACACACCCATATAGAATATAAACACCAACAAACTGTTCATTAATTCAAAACGGATACTCAATAACAATAAACTGAACGAATCATAAACCAAGACTCATCGAAACGAAGTTAATATTCAACAACGAAAGTACAAGACAACGAATCCATGAACAAGATACCAACTGAACAACAACCATAAAGGAACCAACCAACCATAACCAGGAGCAACAAGGTATCAACCGAATAAACGCAAGGAACTCACGAATACATAGCCAAGAGAGAACTCCCAACTCCAACCTCCAACCCTCATACCAACCATCATACCGAACCCAACCCCAGTCAGAAGTTAGAAGTCAGAAGTCAGTACGCAGGGGTAAAAACCCAATCATAGGGACCGAAGTCCAATCACAGGGACCGAAGTCCAATCACAGGGGCAAAAGCCCAATCACAGGGACCGAAGTCCAATCACAGGGACCGAAGTCCAATAGTCAATAGTAGCACAGTTAGTTCACCCATCAACAACCAAGAGATACTCAATGATCCACAACTCCATACTCAAACTCAACTCAGCCCAAGAACCATCACTCAGAGTGCTCATCTCAAATATGAACACAAACCAACTCCCAGATAACAAAATCAAGGATTCAACCAACCAAATAAGAGACTCATATAATGGACTAAGAGGTATGAATAAATACTCCAGAATCATGGTAAAATATCCAATAGAATACTCCAACAAACTCCAGAACAAAGAAGAAAACAAACAACGGATCACTCACCTCCACCAACCACTACCGCCTTTACTCTTACGGAAGACCCCAGCGGGTTACATTATGCCGCTAGAGTGCCCCGCAAGAGCAATTCCCACACACCGAATCAGACTCAGCTCAGAATACAAGAAATGTTTTAGAATACACAATTCAGATCATACTACACCAAGATTTCATCTAACAGAGGCCAAGTAACATGGAAATCCAAACCAACAAATGATCATATACGTCAATAAGCAAAGGATCAAGACACAAGTCCATGAATCCATCAAACACAATCAATAATAGGCTAATAATCAAGAAAGTTCAGGATTTCCAACACCAAGTAATATCATATAGATTGAGAGTGTAAAAATAGATTTTGATGGACATAGTGGTTACCTTTGAAGCGCATTTAATCCAAAAGCGTATTAATCCAAAGCAACACCAACTTTACTCATAAGCTAGGTCCATAATCACAAACCTGAGAATTAACATAATCTAATATGGTCACTAACTACTACTAATAACAAGGATATTAACATTCCTAGTTGGTCCATTATAATTATCACCTATAATCCATGCTTAAGGGCTAATGTAACATGACCATATGAACCATACTAATCTAAACTTAAGCTATAATATTATAACTAATACTAAAACTATAAGCTTAATAATAATAACCCAAAATATTACCTTAAACATAGTGCTTAGTCCCGGATTCAAACTCACGCCCTCCGGCTCAACACACAAACACCATACCACCAGGCTAGTATACCTCTTGATGCCATAATACGTGACTGCCGAACCAAAACCCTTCGCACGAACTCCCGGTCACCATAAGCGGAGAAGAGGATGCCGCCCAGAAGCTCCGTTACTGCCCTACGGAAGGGGAACCACCGCCACCTCCAACAGCGGGAAGGAAGGCGCCGGCGATCACCTTCTACCGCTGCTACGTCGAGAGGTGAGAAGCCATGCCGGAGCACCGCTGCCGTCCCTACCACCCGTCACGTTGCTGTATGGAGAACGTCGAGGAGAAGGGTGCTCCCATCGCTGCTGTTCACGCTGGAAACGGAGAGGTGAAGCCCTGCCGTCGCCGAGCTACTCCCAGCAAAGCCGCCGCCCTTACACCTGCTGCATTCCGCCGCTGCCGTCGACTGTTCACTACCTACGCCGGAAGGGACGAAAGGAGAGGATGACGACGTAACTCTACTCTGCCGTGTGTCGCCGGAAAAACAGGGGAAGGAGTCTATTGCTACTCGCCATGCGAAGGCGTTGTTTCCTCATGAACCAGCTTCGAAGGAGAGAAAACGCCACGTTGGAGGGGACCCAGCTACGTCGTTACCGTCGACCGTCGGAGGAGGCCGCCCGAGCCCGTCATTGCTGCTGCTTCGTCGCGGAGAGGAAAACCCGAAGCTCACCGCTAGAAAACTCCACCGCGATGCTCAAACGTCAACACTGCCGGGGATGGTCTATGTACAAGCCGCCATTGCCGTGCGGTGAGGTCAGCTGGTCGACGAAAAGGAGGTACCGCCGGAGACTCCGCTGCTTCACGGAGCTGCTCGACGAAAAGGGAAGTAGCTCCGTTCACGCCGTAGCGGTTCACAGCTCACCGGAGGACGGGGAGTTGCCGCCGATCAAGAAGCGAGAGGAAATAGAGGTTGAAGCTCACCATTGCCGTCGGGAAACCTCCATTGTTGGAGCTACTGCCGTTTGACGCAAGAGAGGAACGAGGAGACAGAGATGAAGAAACCGGAAATTGCTTAGCTGCTGGTCACATAACCTACCCTAATTAGAAGTTTCTATTTATGTCTAGGGTATGTTTCCATTTTGGGCTAAGTCAATTAAGAAAGGCTATATAGTTGGACTAACTTAGTTGGGTCAAGACTATTGATACCATACTTATAATTTAATCTAAAACAATTTCTTGGGTCCATAGCCCATTATTAAACCATATACTATAATATATATATATATATATATATATATATATATATATATATATATATATATATATATATATATATATCCATATAGGCATATTGGGCTAAGAATATCTAATATTGACACACTAATAAATTATATAGAAATATATGATCTCAAGCCCATAGGAAATAATTATACTTATAATTATTTAAATAGTTACTTAATAAGAAATAACCCCTCATTTTAAATATTTATATTTAAAATAATAATAGGGAAAATGCGGGGTGTTACACGCACGGTCACACGAATGTGACCGGCGTGGAGGCCTCTACGGGTTTAAAACCCTTGTTCAGCCATCCCACCCTATTTTGCTCCCAAAATCAATTTTTCTCTTCTCTTCTCCACGCAGGGAAGAACCAAACTCAAGGTTTGAACATACTTTTCACTTTTTACCATTCAAAGAAGATTAAAACATCAACATCATGGTAATCTTTCATCTTTTTGACACTACAAGAAAATTCGCGATTCACGACGGAAAAATTCCGTCGCGAAACAGCCAAATTCCGTCGCGAAACGGGTTTTGCGACGGAATCGCGACGGAATTCGTTTCCGTCGCGTATGGGCTTGTCGTATCTTCATTTGAGACGAAGATTGGGCTCGTCGCAATTCCGTCGCAATTTGGCAACAAAATATTTAAAAAAAAATTAAGGTATCCGCGTCTGTTCTTTGTACAACAGACGCCGATACCCTTTAAAATATTAAAAAAAATAATACTCTTTTTTTACACTATTACACTCAATACAAACACTATGAAATTATAAAATTCCAAAAACTACAGTACTTCACTTTAAAACTAAAAAATAATCAATGAAATTACAAATTTACAATTTCAAATTAAAAATAATTGAAAGTTACAAAAGAATGAAATTACATAGTTACAGTTACAAACCAAATAGTCATAAAAGAGTGAATTTTCTTTGAAGTAGCATACCAACTGCAATATCACTTGGCCACTGCACAAACAACATTTAGATCAACGAAACATAATCACCAAGAAGAATGCCAATGTATGTTTGCAGCTTCAATGTATAGTATAATTTATATCTAACTTACAGTTGGAATTTGCAAGGTGTCCCTACAAAAATTACTCCAATTCCTAAATGAGATTGCACATACAATTATCCTCTAATTCCTAACTTCCTAATGCTACTGAGTAGCGTACCTACAAAAATTACTCCAATTAGAATTAAAAGAATTAAAAATAACTACTATTGATGCCAAATAAATTATTAAAAGCAAGCAATGAAGGTATCAAATTTGGATTCTAATGAAGTAAGCTCATAATTTCAACCCTTCATAATATAGATAATTCTGAAGAAAAAGTTTAATAAAATACAATGAGAAATGGATCAAGCAACATACTTCAACAACAAAGCTTCCTCCAAGTGCTCCAAACTGTCGAGAGCCCCACCTTTTGCCGAGCTCTAACACTATAAAGCTATAACACAACTATGGCAGTTCATTTCAGGAAATAAGGAATTATCAGAAACTTTGAACACTAGTGTTCAGTTTAAGAGGAAAACGAACTTAAATAAATATGCCAACCTTATAAAGAAATTGCTACCCAAAAGCTAAAAAATGTGATCTCTCATTTCGTCATTTGTCACAAGCAACCTTGAATTTCACAGCAGCAAATTTCTTACTGCAAAGAATAGCATAGCAAACAATTCAGCACACTTGAATTGTCAAAATAATGTTGCTACTATCTATGCCAAATATCCATCATAGATTTAAAATATACCTCAAGTCCCACTTAGCAAAAGATACTTATCAAACTACAAATCAAATAATTAGCAAAAGATACTTAACAAACTACAAATCAAATGATATATGAGTCAGATTCATTAAAATGCAGCTTTCCAAACTACAACAAACTACAAATATAAACTACAAACTAGAGTTGAACTAGAAATCTCAACTGTTGAAGCAGAATTCTTAACAAACTACAAGAATAGACTACTGCACAAACACATTTGAACCAGAATAATACAAATCAAATCAAATACAAGCACTGTCCACCCACATAAATCAAATACAAATTGAATGGAAAAAGAAATGCATAGCACACACTATATTTGGACCTATAATAAAACCTCTGTATTATTTATTTAGTAAGGTATATGCATCAATAGAAACAAATAGTCAATAATTTAAAAAGAAGAGCTGAGGTAGCAGAATGTAAAAAGAAGGCCTGCATTTGATATTGTTATCTCTGGTCATGTAATAATGATATCTTACTGTCTTACAATGTTAACCACACATTTGATCAGTTGTGACCTCAAAATATAAGAGTAAGACATGTACTATGATCTAGTGGATTGCATTCTAATTTACAAAAGTAACATCAATAGGGTATTTTTAAATATTAAGTCACACAAAACATATGAGCATTTAACGAATAGAGAAAGAGGAACCTGCATTTCAAATAAGCAACTATATTCGGACCTCTAATAAAAACTCAAATAAGCAGCTATAAGGCATTGGGCTGAAGATTCTTTTTTGACTTCTCACTACCATCTTTACCTTTAGCCCTTCGTTTATTGAAGCCAATATTCAAGTAAATTCAAGTAAATAAATAATAACATAAATAAATGAATAAATAAGCACTACCCTACTGTGAGAAGGAGTCGGTCGCCGATGGTCAGCTGCGAAGAGGGGAAGCCGAAGGACGAAGACTGCCGCTAAGAGGGAAGAGGGCAAAGGGCCGAAGAGGGAAGATGCGACGACTGCGATTGGTCTCTCACTTTGTTTAGGCGGAGCTGGAGGGCAGCGGCGTTGGACAGCGACGCTGGAGGAAGGGACTGGAAACGGCGGCGACGGCGTGGGCTGTGGAGTGGCGACGTGCGGCAGTGTTGGCTGTGCTCTCTCAATCGGAAGAAACGACGGTGGCGGTGGCGTCGTCGACAGCTGTGGAGGTGGCGTCGTCGGCGGCTGTGGAGATTTGCGAATGGCGATGGAGGCCTGGAGGGATTGGAACTGTGCGGCTGAACTGTTGAAAATGAAATAGATGATTAGGGTTATGCGCTTTTTTTTTTTTAATATAATATAGGCTAAAATAAATAAATAAATAAAAAGTCAAAACGACAGTCGTTTGGTTGTAAAAACTTTGCGACAGAATAAATTTCATCGTTAATTCCGTCGCAATATTTTTTTTATTTTTTATAATAATTGTTCATTTTAGCAATGGAATAAATTCCGTCGCCATATCCGTCTTTATTTCGCGACGGAAATAAAATCGGTCGTAAATTCGGTCGCTATTTTTTTGCCGCCAAGTTTTTGCGGGTTTTATTTCCTATTTGCGCCAAAAATCGCGACGGAAAATAATTCTGTCGCGATTCCGTCGTTAATTTGCAACGGAAATTAATTCCGTTGCGATTCCGTCGCTATATCGCGACGAAATTGTTTCCGTCGCGAATCGCGATTTTTCTTGTAGTGTGACTCTTTATCCTTGAATATTCATGAGTTTGGAAGAGTTTGAATGTGAAATTTATTCTACATTGCCTAGCATGATTTTGAATGATTAAATTGGTTATAATGCTTCATAGAACTATCCTTTGATGTTTTCTTTCATTATTGATGGTTACATTGATGGATTGGTGTATATTCTTGAACTTCAAGTGTGAACACCATTGATGAACAAATGAGTTTGTTAGATTTCTTGTTGAAATTATGAAATTGATGCTTGAATTGATGATTAAACTTGTTATAGAACTATTATATGTCATCAATTTGACTTTTCACATGCTACATTGCCCAAATTGAATTTTCAATTTCAAAACCCTAATTTTGAATTTGGGGAAGAAGATGAAGTTGACTTTTTAAAATTCTTGACTTTTGTAATTGACTTCTTATTTGACTACCAAATTGACATATCTTATGATGAATTTATGCATGTGTGTGATAATGGAATGATATTGTTGATATTCTTATGCTTGAATTGTCCAGAATATAGGGGAAACTATGGTGAAATTTTGGAAAATTCTTAGCCCTATATGTTTGAATTCCATTATTTTGACAAGGAATTTTACATAAATATAATGGTGACTTATTCAAAGACCATGAATGATAATTTCTACAATTTGTAGAATGGGACGCTCAAAAGAAATTGCAAAGAAATCAAAACATGATGTAGGAGAATCGAGTCGATCAAGGACACGGCAGCACACTACAGCTCAACAGGCTATACAAGAGCCGGGGTCAAGGTCATTACGACACGTGACACCCATTCAACTCGCGACAGTAGACAACTATAAAGGAAAGCAGCTTTCTGTTGGCCGTCACTTTGAGGACAATGTTTTAAGAGAGTTTGGTTGTTTGCAAGAAGTGAACATGCTCCTTAGGCACTCACAGCTCCACCATCTGTTTCAGTGGAGAGGACCCACCTATGCGCCTGTAACCTATGAGTTCTTGGCTACCTTAGAGATTAGAAGGGAAGTCAACGATGCAAGGGAGTCTATTTCATTCACTCTTTTCGGCAACCGCTACAGTATGTCTGTTAGCACTTTAGGTGTTACACTCGGTTTTCATGATGCCACAAGCGTGTCCATGCCATATTTCAGAGATTTTAAAGAAGATTTTGATTCGGATGAACTTGCTAGACAATACTGGAGGAGCATCACAAACAATGCCCCATACAACTCTTCAAACTTGAAGGCAAAGCTCATCACCCGGAATGCTCTAAAGGTTATCAGATTAGCCTTTGCTATAAATCTCTCTGGCCGAACCACGAATAGAAACAAGGTATATAAGCAGGACTTATTCTACATGTGGTGCATGGAGAATGATGTCAGTATCAACATGGGCGTTCAGGCTAGGAAATGGCTCTAGACCCAGCTAAAGCCTAAGGTTCAGACTGTGTTTATTGGACCTTTTGTTTCTAGATTGTGCATTGGGTTGGGCCTACTGAACCAGTTGATGGGGGAGAGATCTGATGGTTGCTCAGTTTCTTTTACCGTGGGTGAGTTCTTTGCCGCAGAACTAAGGCTTGGAGGTGATGATGCACCCGATTTAAATGCTTCTGATGATGATGATGACGAGGAAGAGAATGAGGAGGAAGAAGCTGCACAGGAGCAAGGCCCTATTCCGATGGATTGGACCTCGACACAGAGACAGCTCCATGAGGAACAAATGAACTACTGGCGTGAGCAGCACACTTGGCAGGAAGGCCATTTCACATCAATCTCTGCGAGACAGGATGTTCACACCGAGGATCTCAACCGCATGAGACAAGCAGTGGAGAATAATGATAGAAGAATTGCCGCTCTTGAAGCTCGATTCGATGGGCAATTCCATCCCTTCGGTGATGAGTGATACCTTCCTCAACTATTCTCGATCCTGACTAATTGACACTTGATTATGAGTTCTGTGACGCTGGTTACTTTGATTGATGGTCCCATTTGAACATTAGGTGCCCTATACGCGGGGTTCCGACCTTTATTTCTTTTTTATGCTTTACTTTACTTTATCGCTTTATGATATTTATATTTCTTTCAGTTTATAATAATTGAATAGTACTCCGAATACCCTTTTTGTATGTTATGTCTCCATTTCTTATAGAGCATCTATAACGGGAGCAGACCTATGCTGGAAGCTAAAGTGTGGAAAGAGGGATGCATACTTGGTTTATCCTCTTATCCCTTTTCTAATTTTAAGCCCCGTTTTGATCTTTAAAGTGTGGAAAATTTTCTTTATAGCTTTGTGTATGAGTATATTAGAGTTTGCCATGATTAATAGGATTGTTTGATGCATACCCTTTATCCCAGAGCAATTTCCAAAGTGTGGAAAAGGATTTTTATTTGTCTATCTTTAGAATCCCAGTTTCGTTCTTTTACCCTGTGCGTATAGAAACATCGAGGACGATGTTTACTTCAAAGTGTGGAAAGGACGCACTTTGTGCTTTACATGCTTACATGTTTAATTTAGAAGCTGAAGCTCTTGGGAAAGATAAGCGGGTGCATTTGCAGTTTTGAAAAGAGAGTTATTATTTGTGTTATCTAGGGAGAATTTTGACTAGATGCCCAAAAATTTTTACTCTCGAAATATCTTTGACAAAGTTACTTTTCGCACCCATGAGAGAGTTTAGAGCCAAATAAGTTTATATTCTTGCTTACTTGCATGATGTTCACCTCTTATTTACGTAGGACCTTAGTCAAGGATCTCTCGAAGTGGGAGTGTGCACTCTTTAATTTGAGAAAGATAAAACTAGCGAGGCCCGGAATTGAACTAACCTTGGTAGGGCATGAGGCAAAAGGAGAGCCTAATGGTGAGCTTAATGAGAAAACAAAACCCTTGAACATTAAATAGAAAAAGGCATGAGGGGTTGACACGAGGAGAAGTCAAAAAGGCGAAAGGCCAATCACCAAAGAGTTTAAAATTGAGGGAAGCCAATTCGTTGGGTTGTGTCCAAACCAAAGTCTTCGGTAAGCAAAAAGCTTTATCTGGAGTCGGTTGTTCACATAAAAAGATCCCAAGAATTGAGAAAATAGAGCTGAGGTGAGCCGCTTTGCTAGGATTCGAGTACCCATTGCACTGACCTTCGAAAAAGCATGGATCTCCATGTGAAGTCGGGTGGCTCGATGACGTTATCCTAGGAAGTGAGAAGAACGAGAGACCGCGCTAAGCCAAAAGCGGTGAGTGGTCCATGCCCCTACCCTCATTTACATTTACGTTGGGCTTTGGCGTATAAGGATGAAAAGTTGATTAGCTAGTGCACATCGTTCTCACTAGTGAGATCGGCTAGAGGCCCTATTTAAATAAAAGGTGAACCAAAACTTTGAAAATGCATGCTTGCGTCTGGTGTGAGAAGTGTGATCCTTTGTTTTATTTATTTTATCTACGAAAGGTTTTTATTTCCCGGAAATATTTCTTGAGTTGCTGGCATCTGATCAAAATCCTTTGTAGATAACACAAATGATTTCCCCCGTTTCAACAGTCTTAGACATCCATTATTTTGACTTGCCAAAAGCTTTATTTTGCATGAGAGAGTATCTCGGAGACTTATATGCTTAGAGAGTAAAAAGTTTTGTTTGAGGACAAGCAAGAAACAAAGTGTGGAAAATTTGATAAGACTCCGAGATACCCTTATTTCAGGTACAATTTAGGGTGTTTTATTGCGTCTATAGCATCCTTATTTGGTAAATTATGTGCGTAAATGCTTGAAAATCACTAACTGATGCACAAAAGCTATTTTTAGCTTAAAAGAAGTAAAATAGGAGCCCGGGAGCAAATAGGACCAAAAGATGAGCTTAAAGAGCAAACCAGGCAAAAGCGGAGCCCCGGAGGACTAATCTGGAAGGCCACAGCGTGTCAGCAAGCGTGGAAACTTTCCAGAAGCTCCCCACGCACGCTCACACGCGTGTGAGAGGCGTGGAGGCGTGATGCGCGAATTTCAGCTAGGGTTGTCATTTCGAAGACTATTTAAACCCCTTTGATGAATTTTCAGGGGAGGATTCCAGAATTTTAGTTTTCCCTTTCCTTAGTTTTTCTTTGGAGAGTTTTCTCCATTTTTCTTAGTTTTTTTAGATTAGATCAATCTCCATTGTAGAAGACAACAAGCTTGGATTAAAGATCTTCTTCTCTCTAGGTGATCTCTATTTCATTTCTATAATTTTAGCTATCTTGTTCTTGGATTGAATTAGCTTTTACTTTCATTTCATATCATGAGTAGCTAATTTAGTCTAGGGATTTGGACTGTGTGATTGAATATTGCCTTTGTGATGATCTTATTTCTTTATCTTGGATCTATGAGTTTATGTTGATGGATTATCTATTCTTGTCTTTTGATTGTTGTTTTGATGAGATCTTGTTTGGATTTGGCCAATATAGATGAGAGATTGAGCTGTTTACTCTTTCATGTCTTTGATTAGAGTTAGGATTTGAAGCTTTAAACAATCAAAGTTCCTATGTAGTTCTTAAGAATAGTAGGATAGTGTGTAGCTTAAGTGTTTGATAAAATTCCTCTTAGAACTTTGGATGCTTGTAGGCACTCCTAAGTCAAAGAAGCCTTAACACAAGGTGGAAAAGGACTAAGACAACACTGTGACACCCCAACCTCACACAGGCTGAGATAGATAAAACTTAACACAACAGCTGCCTATCTCAACCAACAAACATAACATAGCGGAAGCGAATTTAAAACCTAAGGGCGTCATGCCACATCTAGGTATAAACACAGCCTAGATGCACAGGCTAAACATAAGAACGAACTAAGCTGTCATATATATAAACGAAATAAAATCCTCAA
>CM008335.1:20181962-20193762 GCA_002525835.2 Ipomoea batatas
CGAACCGGTGGCCAAAACCAAATAGAAAGATCTCAATTCTCATCATCATAATCATATCACTAACCTTCATTATCATAATCACCATTTAA
This sequence comes from Ipomoea batatas, assembly GCA_002525835.2. Classification (NCBI taxonomy): domain Eukaryota; kingdom Viridiplantae; phylum Streptophyta; class Magnoliopsida; order Solanales; family Convolvulaceae; genus Ipomoea; species Ipomoea batatas. Next base: position 20,182,052 of record CM008335.1, read on the forward strand.
TCTATTCATCCCGTCATTAAACCTTAATAACTATCATCAGTCCTTAATCACTATAATTAAAGCTTAATTATCTCTTGAACTCCACCGTTAATCCATCTTTAATGCCAATCTAACCCAATTATGAACCACATCATCTCCAATAATCAAAGCTTACATAGGGGACATAGGGGACACACGTCCGGTATCACGTCCACAGGTTCTGCCCACTCTTAGCCTAGCCCGGACGCACGGTGGATGCGCGTCCGGCCCTGCGTCCGCACACACGGCCAGTTCTGGACAGTGTGAACAACGCAGTGGCGAACACCTCTTCTATCATCTCCATAATTATTATAAGTACATATAAGTATGTATATCCATATATTTCAACACAAAGCTCATAAATCCCTATTTCAACTATCAATCATCAAATCTTAAGTGACAAAACCAACATAAGGGATTTCTTACCTCTCAAGTAGCTTTTAACACCATAGAAATTGTTGTGATCCTTTCCTCCAAATTTCCACCGAAGACCCTAAGTAAGTTTCACCATAATAAAAATATTTTCAAGAATTCTTAGCTTAAAACTAAGTTCTAGGAAAGAATTCTAGTCCTTTTAACCGAATAAAAAGCAAAGTGTTACCTAGTATGGAAGAACTTGTGAAGGAATTGTCTATGGAGCTTCTTGAACAAAAAGAAGAAGATGAAATTTCCTCTCTCTTTCCTCTCCAAATATTTCGGGCAAAATGGGAATAAAATGGGAAAATGAAAGATTTATACATTATTTCTTATAAGGTAAGAAATAAGTAACTTGGAGATCAAGCTACATTGTTTCTTATAAGGTAAGAAATAAGAAACTTGGAGATCAAGTTTCCATTTTGATCACCTTCAAAAATATTTAAATAATAACATGTGGTGTAGGGAGTTGCTAAGTGTCACATTTTTGTGGTGGGTAAGGAAAAATATCTTCGGTTAGACTGTTCGGGATTAAAACAGATATAGTTTTAGTGGAAAATAATTTAAATAGGAAGAATTTTGAAACCAAAATATTCTAAAAATAATCCCAACATAGATTTGAAAATCTTATAATTTTTGGTACATCGTGAAATACTGCGATACAAGGGTCGGAATAAATTTTCTCTCTTACTGGCTAATTTAATCACGTAGGAAGTTCAAGCTTAATAGTGTAGTCCCAAATAATTCACCTCCTAGGACAATCGGGACTGAACACATGCTCTAAAGATCCTTACGGTTCATGACCGGTACGTAGGTTCGCAGCTTATTGGAATGAGTGAGGGGTTACACCTTCAAACCGTCAATAACTCGGCTACCTCGCCATTGAGATATCCGCACAAAAGCAGAAGGTCGTTTGCCCACTTGGGAAACTTGGAAAAGTTGGTTGAAGAGAGGCATAGATGGCACGACTTTTACTTCATGGGAGGAGGTTAGAAAGCAAGTGAGAAAGCGATGGGAGTTGGGGATGACTTGTCCGGGTAAAATGCGAAAGTAATTAAAGAAGGTCGATAGAAAGGGGTGGAGCGGGATGCGAATTCCATAAAGGACCGACCTATAATGAAGACCTATGTAGCCAGGAGGAGGGTCGTGAATGTCGCGATCGCCCGCCGCCATGACCGTGGCTTTGGGGCCCAATAAGATTTGGGCATGTTCAAGTTTGGCTGTGGAGAGAGTGGAAGTGTGTTGAGTGGGCAACTGAATGGCCTCATTGTTGCACGGAGCTCGTTCCAAATGAGCCCACGGTGATATTCTGGCCGCCGCCATGGCCGGGTGAAAGGGAATTTCCTCCGGCACATTGGCTGGAGGGTCGATCAGCGCAGTCTCAACGGCCACCGACTGGGAGGCCGAGGCGGCAGGTTCTTCCAATAGCCTCACTTGCGAGGCGGAGGAGGACGAAGACATGAAGGAAAGAGAAAAAAACAAAGGAAGTAAGAAAGGATGAAGGGCTTACCGGAGAGAGGTTGCGAAATTGAAATCGGAGAAAAAGGAGGCAATGCGGGGCGGATAACGGCGGAGATAGTCGTGAAACAAAGCGTAGTAGCGTGAGAAGAAGCTGAGTTGCAAAGGACGAAGGAGGGGGAGTTCGCCTTTTATAGAGTCAGAGGGGGAACGAGATGAATACATGTGGACTTGATGGGACGGATGGGCGTACGATATGATGGATGATGGAGTGGTTAGCGTGTGTCAGTACGATTGCATTTAATGTGCGCACGACAGTTCAGGAAAGGCAATGATGAAGGCGGGGATCGCGGGGAAGATTGAGCATCGAAAAAGGCGAAAAACGGGTAAACGTGGCCGACCCATGGAAACTACCTAAGCCCGGGTGGAGGAACGAGCCTTCAAGGCCGAGCTCCAAATATCCCTTGAAAAAGGAAAGGTCGGGCGAACCGTAGCTTGGTCCTCACACTAACAGTCGGAGAACGAATCATGGCAAAACCTAGGCATGGTCGATCCCTTAGGCTGAGAGTCTGAGGGACTGAAAGCGCAGAGAGGAGTAGCGAATAGAGGTACGTTGGTGGAGAGGCCTCAGGAAGGAATGAGCTTAGCTCGGTTGGCCTAGGGCCGACCTGTCCGACGTTGAACGTTAGAGAAACATCCAAAGCCCTTAGGATCCGTGGGGTGAATTTCACGATGTGGTTTCGTTCGATTGGTGACTCATTCGTTTGATGACTTATTTATTGAGCGCATGCAAAAGACAACAAAATAAAAGAAGGGGCCAGTAGAGAACCCCCTCGACAAAATATAACAAAAAGGGGGCTATTATAGGTTAAGCCCCAAACCTAAGTGGACGACGGAGCGACCTCCGAAGGAACTGATGGCATAGTCGCGGTAGTCCTCCCAAAGAAGGGCGATGCCCGGAGGAGCACCGTTAGGAATACCACGACGTAGCATGGCTTGGAGTTTGTTGAAAAAGTACAGGTAGTTCGAGTTCGGGACGAGCACATCCAGCGCCAGTTCGTCAAGAGCTGGTTCTTCATCTCTTAAAGCCGGAGCGTCGAGCATGGGAGCCTCGCCATTCTCTCAATCCTCTGGGGAAACCACGATTGGAAAGGAGGAGTCACCCCCGGGAAAGAAACTGTGAGCTCTCATGCGCTGCTTCAGCTCTGCCAAGTGAGCCGACGTGGCACGGTGGTCCTTTTCAGCCAGAGGAAGTGAAGACCGTTGGGGGGAAAGAACTGGTGTTTTACGTTTTGGGCGCATGGTTTAGAACTAAAGTGAAGAGGGATGAGAAAGGCGAAGATAACAAGGGTATTTATAGATGAAGAAGTGGCTTCGAGAAGAGCGGCTGGCAGCCGAACTCGAGTGCTTGCATTGAAGCTGATGGTGACAGTGTCAGAGTCGCACTGATCGGCGAAGATTAGGTATCAAGCGCATCTAATACGCTAAAACTTGATTGATGTGACCGTTAGAAGATAAGGTTGAGAGAGGGAAGCTCGAACCAGCACGAGCGACGATCTTAACACGAAGAACCTGGTCACAGCTACTTTTCTGAGTCGTGCTTCGCGTAACTCGGGAAAGTGAGGGACTGGGGGGAGTAAAAAACTCTCCCTAAGTAAGTGATGAGCGAACTCGAGGTGAAAGACATATAAAAGGATAGGCGCTAGGTAGAGGACGAGCTAGTAAGTACTTTTCCGAGTCATACTTCATGTAACCCGAGAAAGTGAAAGACTAGGGAGTCAAAAAACTTCCCTAGAACGAAGGCGTGCAGCATATTTCCCCAAGCTGTGTTTTGCGTAGCTCAAGAAAATGAGGGACTAGATGATGGGGGATAGACTAAGGCTCAGGGTTAGAAGCTCGGTGTGGACGAAAGAAGCGACCTGGAATACCCCGCATTTCCCTACTACTCTTTTGAATATAATAAGGGGTTATTTTCTTACTAATTAATTATTAAAATGATTTTAAATATAATTATTTCATAATGGGCTATAGATGAACTATTTTTATAAATTACTATTTTAGAACCAAAATACTCTAAGCCCATAATTCTATACATATATGTCTTATAGACTATGTTTAGTGACCCAATCCACCTTAGCATTTTCTACAATGGATCCAACTTCCAATAAAGAGTCTACCCCAAAATAGAAATCTACCCTAGCTATATATACATATTTGGAAGCTTCTATTTTGGGAATTAATCCATATGATTTCCGCCCATATCATCTCTGCCTCTCCACTCCATTTCCAGCCCCTCGATTGTCACTCTCCTCTCTCTTTCATTTCTCTTGAAGAAGGCAATGGCGGTCACCCTCTCTGTACCGTCTTCTCGGCAGCAACCAACTCCGACGGCAACAACCAAGCGACAATATTTTCCGGTGACCCCTATTCCGAACGAAGAAGAGTAGCGGTGAAGGTGGCGGGCAGTAGCAGCGGTGTTCCCCTCCCCGTGGCATTTCTCCCTCCTTTCTTTTTGTCGACGACGACGTGTGAACAGAACCAGCAGCGTCGGTAATCTAAAGGTATCGGTCGGCGTCTCCTCTGCTCTTCGTGACGGCATCGGGCAGCAGCGGTCGAGGAGAGACAAGCGAGAGGTGGTTCTCCTCCCTCCGACGCGACGCAGCGACAGTGGCAGGCGGTGGTGTGACTGGAAGCACTCGGCAGCCTTTCCTCCTCCCGGCGTGAACCATTCTCCGGCGAAGCTTGGTAGCAGCAGCAACGACTAGAGCCTCTCCTCCCGATCTCTCCTCGGCGGCGGCATCGTGGTTTAGGCTGAGTAGTGCATGGATTATGATTTAAGGTAATTCCTTATTTACGTCTTAATTATGGCAATTAGTACGTAATTGTTGTGGTAGGGTGATTAAGGATTATTTAATTACTAGGCTTATGGATTTAGGGTGTTGCTTTGTAACACCCCGTAAATTCATTTCAAGCCTTCCGATCGTTAATTAATTCCTTGGGCAATTTAATTAATTCCAATTGGGCTAATTCCTTCAATTTGATATATATATATATATACACTTGTATATATATATTTGATGCCTAATTTAATTATTCTAATCAAGAGCCCAATTAATTGAATTTATTCTTGTAAGGGATTTTATTTAATTTGGACCCTTACAATACTTGTAATTAAATATCCCAACAAGCCCACATTCTTGATCATATATTATATAATATATATATTGTTTCTAAGACATTCTATGGGCTAATTATTGTATTTAATTTGTAAGGGGGTGAATTCATTAAGCCCAACTTACTAGTCTTGATTATATTTATTTTCCTACACCCATTATATTATAAGTTACTTAAGCCCACATCAGTTTAAATGTCTTACACCCTAAATATTGTATGTATTCTTAGTATATAATTTGAAGATCAAACTACCCTAAGGATTTTCACACCTTCTTCCTCCTACACTCAATCACACGCCATTTTCATCCTAAAATTTCCTAAAATTTATCTTCATTTCTCCTACAAGTTTCCAAGTCAAGATTGCTCTTTTATGCTTGATTAGGAGTGGGTAAGTGCATCTAGCCTAGAATCTATCTTGCATTTTGTGTTTTAGATAGTCTTTTGCATATTCTTATAAGTGTTCTTTTGGGGTTCTTTGGGAAAAAGATGATCAAGGTGAAGGTGGGGCTTTGTGAGCTAGCTAAAGGCTTGTTGGAGTAGGGAAAAGCTCTTGAGGTAACCATCCATGTCCATCAAATCTATTTTATTCACCTATTCTATATATGATGTTCTTGGTGTTGGAAATCCTGAAATTTCTTATTATTTGGCCTATTTCTTGGATGTATTTTGTTGGTTTTCATCTTGATCTCTTACCTAGTGTTGTATGATCAATGATGTTATGGATTTCCCTATTTTTGGACTCTAAATTGGATGAAATGTGAGTGTATTTGGTCTGTTTTAGTATTCTGGAAGTTGGATTGTTGATCTGAGCAGAAACTGTCTGGGAAGGGTTCGAGTTTGGCCTTGCGGAACACTTGAGCGGCACAATGTAACCCGTTGATGTGCTCCGCAAGGTGGCGACGGTAGGCTTAGGCGGAGGAGGGTGGTCCGCCGAGGGAGGCCGTCTCCTTCTTGCGGAGGAGACTGGCGGAAGAGTGAGCTCCGTGAGTGGGTTCCGCATGACTCCTGGGAATTTGTTTCCAGTGAGCAGTTTCTCTGTTGTTGTTGTCTGTTGTTCTCTTTTGTTTCTGATTATTGTTGGATTGTTTTGTTGGGTATTTTACCATGTCTTTGGAGTATTTATTCATGTCATTTATTGGGTATTTTATACCATAGCTTGGAGTATTGATTCATGTCTTTGGTTTCCATTTTTGATATTCTTGATCTATTGATTCCTTGATTCATTGTCTGGGAGTTGGTTTGTGTTCATATTTGAGATGAACACTTTGGTTGGATGTTTGAGTTGATGTTGGAGTATGAGGTTGTGATGGTGGTTTTGTTGATGTTGTTGGTGGTTGTTGGTTGGATTTGACTGTTGTGCTACTATTGACTATTGACTTCTGACTTTGGACTTCGGTCTCTGTGATTGGGTTGATTACCCCTGTGATTGGACTTCGGTCCCTGTGATTGGACTGTCGGTCCCTGTGATTGGACTACGGTCCATGTGATTGGACTTCGGTCCCTGTGATTGGGCTCATCACCCCTGTGTACCGGTTTTCCGGGATTGACTCTTGACTTCTGACTTCTGACTATGTGGTGTTTATATTCTATATGGGTGTGTATATGGGTGTGTATACCTATTTATAAGCTTATGTATATCTATATCTCCTTGCGGGTGTGAATGGTGGTTGCTTAGCATTCTTTTGCTAATGGTTCTTTGTGTGTTTTCCAGGTATGGAGTAGTTATGCGAGAGCGCGCTAGAGCCTTTATATCTGAGGATGATTAGCCTTAGATTATCTTGTTTAGATGTTGGTTGTTGGGCCTGTGGGCCACTATGAGGTTTTATGACATTATACACTTTTGACTAGTACTCGGATTTTGATGATTACGACTTGAGGATCTTATTCTTGGTTTATATCTATGACAGCTTAGTTCGTTTTTATGATTAGCCTGTGCATCTAGGCTGTGTTATACCTAGATGTGGCATGACGCCCTTAAGTTTTAAATTCGCTTCCGCTATGTTTGGTTTGTTGGTTGAGATAGGCAGCTGTTGTACTAAGTTTTATCTATCTCAGCCTGTGTGAGGTTGGGGTGTCACAGTTGGTATCAGAGCCTGTGTTGATGTCTGAGTAGAGATCCTAGGGTTGTAATCTGAGACTCTAGGACATGATCAGTAGAAGTTAAGATGTTTAAGAGTTCTAAGATGTGTGAATTGTAGGCCGCGCGGTGAGGACTCGTTTACTTGCTTTTGTTTATGCTTTGCAGGTTGTTGTTGTTTGCTTGCTATGAGCTCGTTCTCACTTGCTTTCTTGCGTGTTTGGTTTAGACCGACCGCAGTGTTCTCTTCGCCTTCTGTTAGTATCTCCCTCTTCTGCATCATGCTACCGTCAAGAAAGCGGGAGGAAGCCCCAGGCTCAGGAGGAGGAATGCTGGATCGCCTCTAGAAGCTGAAGGCAGCCGACGCTGGAACGGCAAGGACTTCAGGAGGCAGCAGCACGCGTAGCAAGGGAGTGACTCTCCCTCGCTTCGAGAGAGCGAGTGGAAAGGAAGGAGTTCCATCTACGACGGGGGAGCTTCTCATTATGAACAAGTCCCAGGCCGAGAGCTGCGACGTGGTCACCGGCATCTTCCCAGTACTCTCCGTCCCCACCTTGGTGTTGTTCGACTCTGGAGCCTCTAATTCTTTCATATCCTCGAAGTTGATCCGTGAGCTAGGCATAGTGCCTAGCGCAGCGACGAGGATTGCAGTCAAGGTGGCGTCGGGCGAAGTGAAGGCGTGTGAGCACATCTTCGAGGGCGTACCTATCAAGATCAAGGAAGTGACCTTTCCCAGTGACCTCATTCAGTTTGACTTGGATGACTTCGGAGTGGTGTTGGGTATGGTCTGGCTGGGTCAGTATAAGGCTCAGATCTTGTGCAGCGAGCAGAAAGTGGTCTTGAAGGGCCCCAGGGGCAAGCGGGTGTCGTACCGAGGGGTGACTAAGGAGCCCGAGGTCAAGCTGGTCTCGATGATCAAGATCAAGAAATATGTTGCCAAAGGGCATGAAGCTTTCTTATGTGCAGTGGAGGATCTCAGTGCTCCGAAAAGTGAAGTGCAGCGAATACCCATAGTGAGCGAGTTCCCCGATGTCTTTCCAGAGGAGATTCCTGGATTGCCGCCTCCGATAGGACTATTGACCTGATGCCAAGGACGGCCCCGATATCGAAAGCCCCGTACCGTATGGCTCCAAAGGAAATGCAGGAGTTGAAAGAGCAGCTGCAAGATTTGTTAAACAAAGGGTATATCCGACCAAGTGTTTCGCCGTGGGGAGCTCCGGTGCTTTTTGTGAGGAAGAAAGATGGTAGCATGCGTCTCTGCATCGACTACCGAGAACTGAACCGGGTGACAGTTAAGAACAAGTACCCCTTGCCAAGAATCGATGATTTGTTTGATCAGCTGAAGGGAGCCGGCATCTTCTCAAAGATTGACTTACGATCCGGGTATCACCAGCTTAGAGTGGCAGAGGCGGATATTCCGAAGACGGCGTTCCGGACCCGCTATGGCCACTATGAGTTCACAGTAATGCCGCTCGGGTTAACGAATGCTCCAGCTGCTTGCATGGACTTGATGAACAGGGTGTTTCAGCCGTATCTAGATGAGTTCGTGGTGGTGTTCATCGACGACATCCTGGTTTACTCTTCTGATCCAGCCGAGCATGAGAAGCATCTCAGGACTGTGTTGCATATTCTAAGGGAGAAACAACTATATGCCAAACTGTCCAAGTGTGAATTCTGGAAGACCAATGTCGCTTTCTTGGGCCACGTGATAGCTAAGGATGGAGTCTCGGTGGATCCTGCTAAGATCTGAGCAGTGATAGAGTGGCCGGCACCAACAACCCCGTCTGAAGTCCGAAGCTTTCTGGGTTTGGCAGGTTACTACAGGAGGTTTGTTCCGGACTTCTCTAAGATAGCTCGACCGATCACGCAGCTTATGAAGAAGACTACACCCTTCAGGTGGGACAGTGAGTGTGCCACAGCGTTTCAAGAGTTGAAAGAAAGGTTGACATCGGCTCCCGTTCTGACCTTACCATCAGGAACTGAGGGGTTTGAAGTGTACAGTGACGCGTCAAAGAAAGGGCTGGGTTGTGTATTGATGCAGCAGGGCCGAGTAGTGGCTTACGCGTCTCGACAGCTTAAGAGCCATGAAGAGAACTACCCCACGCATGATTTGGAGCTAGCTGCTATTGTTTTTGCACTCAAGATTTGGAGGCATTACCTGTATGGGGTACAGTGCAAGATTTACACCGACCACAAGAGCTTAAAGTATATCTTCACTCAAAAGGAACTGAATATGCGACAAAGACGTTGGCTAGAGCTCATTAAAGACTACGACTTGGTCATACAGTATCATGAAGGAAAAGCAAATGTAGTGGCCGACGCACTGAGCAGAAAGACGAGTCATTCACTCAATGCCACGTGGGTGCTCGCAGACGATCTGTGCAAAGAATTTCAAAGAATGAATATTGCCGTGGTAGAAGAAGGACAGATGGATGAGGAAGTTCGATTCTTTAGCATGCAGATCTTACCAGCTTGGCTCGACGAGATCCGAAGGGATGCCCGGTTGAACAGAGTAAGGGCCAAGATGGTTAATGGCAAGAAGGGACCTTTCGAGATCTACCCCGATGGCAGTATGCGATATTTAGGGCGGTGGTGCGTGCCGATTTCATGTAAACGCTTAAAGAAACAGATATTGGAAGAAAGCCACTATACTCCGTATTCAGTCCATCCGGGTGGCGACAAGTTATATAAAGACATGAAGAAACTGTTCTGGTGGCTGAACATGAAAAAGGAAATCGCTGATTTCGTGAGCCGCTGTTTGAACTGCCAGAAAGTCAAGGCAGAAAGGTGTAAGACTAAAGGAATGTTACTACCCCTGGAAGTGCCCGAAGGAAAGTGGGAATCTATATCTATGGACTTCGTGGGAGGGTTACCTTTGACCAGATCCGGGAAAGACAAGATTTGGGTTATAGTGGATCGCCTCACCAAGACAGCCCACTTCATCGCCATGAAGGAGACGTGGACTATGGATCAGTTGGCTAGGGCTTACATACACCAGGTGCTGAAGTACCACGGAGTGCCGCGCGACATCGTGTCTGATCGAGATTCGAGGTTCCTATCGCAGTTTTGGAAATCTCTGCAAGCAGCTTTGGGCACGAGACTAAAGATGAGTACGGCTTTTCATCCCGCCACTAACGGACAGACCGAGCGCACCATTCAGACTTTAGAGGATATGCTGAGGGCTTGCATGCTTGATTTGCAAGGGTCGTGGGAAGAGCATCTCGATTTGATTGAGTTCTCCTACAACAACAGTTCTCACTCCAGTATACAGATGACTCCATATGAGGCGCTCTACGGTCAAAAGTGCAGAAGCCCGTTATGTTGGGAAGATTTGGTTGATCCAGTGACTTTGGGACCTCAATATCTGCAAGAAGCCACAGAAAAAGTCAAGCTGATTCAAAGTAGAATGAAAGCTACTCAAGACCGCCAGAAATCCTATGCTGATTTGGGAAGGAAATTCGTGGAGTATCAAGCAGGCGAGAAAGTGTGGTTGAAGATTTCCTCAACTCGTGGAGTGATGAGATTTGGGAAGAAAGGGAAGTTGAGCCCCCGCTTCATCGGACCTTATGAGATATTGGAGAGGGTTGGGCCGGTGGCGTATCGTTTAGCCTTGCCAGCAGAGCTAGACCGAGTGCACAATGTGTTTCATGTCTCCCAGCTGAAGAAGTACGTGCACGACGCCTTGCATGTATTAGCTCCCGAGACGCTAGAGTTGGACGAGGCGCTGTCTTATGAAGAAAAGCCCGTGAGGATCTTGGACTCCAAGACACGTGAAACTCGACGCAAGGCGATCAAGCTAGTGAAGGTGCTATGGTCCAACCATGGAGTCGAGGAGGCCACTTGGGAGATGGAGGACGACATGAGGCGGCGCTACCCGGCTTTGTTTGCCTAGGTGAGTAGTTTAGCTTATGTTCCTGCATGATAGTTGGCTTGGGGTAAGTTATAAGTTTAGATTGTTAGAAGTGTTAGTAAGTTATGAGTTTAGTTGCATGTTAGTATGTTCTTGAGTTTAGGAGTTGTTGAGCAATCGTTCTTTAATCTTTTGTTGAATCCTTGTTTCCTTTGAATCGTTCCGTTTCTAGTTCCCGTTAGCTTTGAGCTTCGGGGATGAAGCTCCCTTTTACGGGGGGTAGAGTGTAACACCCCGTAAATTCATTTCAAGCCTTCCGATCGTTAATTAATTCCTTGGGCAATTTAATTAATTCCAATTGGGCTAATTCCTTCAATTTGATATATATATATACACTTGTATATATATATTTGATGCCTAATTTAATTATTCTAATCAAGAGCCCAATTAATTGAATTTATTCTTGTAAGGGATTTTATTTAATTTGGACCCTTACAATACTTGTAATTAAATATCCCTACAAGCACACATTCTTGATCATATATTATATAATATATATATTGTTTCTAAGACATTCTATGGGCTAATTATTGTATTTAATTTGTAAGGGGGTGAATTCATTAAGCCCAACTTACTAGTCTTGATTATATTTATTTTCCTACACCCATTATATTATAAGTTACTTAAGCCCACATCACTTTAAATGTCTTACACCCTAAA
>CM008335.1:20215002-20225324 GCA_002525835.2 Ipomoea batatas
AAAATTAAACTAGGAGTTACAACTATTAAATTTGAAGTAAATGTGACTTAATTTGCCTATGTGATCGACTTGATTTCAGTTTCTTTTGCCTTCTCTCAAGCCAAGCCATTGAATTAGACCCCTTTAAATGATTTTCTCACTTATTTTTAGGCCAACTTGCAATTTTTTGATTGATTGCCACGGAATTGAACCCACGGAATTTTAAATGATTTGCCTTCTCCATTCATGGTCTCTTGTAATTTTTTGACTCTGGAACGAATAATTGAGTCATCTCTTATTTGAAGTGGATCTCCAAGACTTTAGTTGTCCACAACAATAAATGATTTGAGATAAAATTAATGTGATGAGTTGAACTCGGATTGAACCAAGAAAGTATTGACAAAAATTAAATTAGTGACCTTTAAATAAGAGAATTATACTACACCTACTTACTTATTTACTCCCAACGTTTGTTCCATCTAACAAAATTTTGATGTTAATTTTTTAATTGTGACCCACATAATAAAGATAACTAATCATCAATTACTATATTAGAAAGTAAAAGTAACAGACTAGAAATAAGTACATGTAGTATAATTAAATTGTAAAATTATAATTAATAATGAATGAGTATATAAGGGCGGTATGAGTGGGAGTGGGAGTGGGAGGTTGTGCAATTAATCAGATGACTGTAACGCATTACATACAGCGTCACAGTAATTAATCAATGGCGGGGTGTAGGTCGGGTTGCTGTCAGGAAGTAATCCACAGCCCACAGCCCACAGGCCACACCACAGGGCAGAGGCCTGCCTGGATCATCACTGCGTTCTAAGCTATTTTGATATAATAATTGCGGATTTGGGGGTCGTTTCTTTTCTAGGATCTGCTGCCTGCCATCCCCTTTTCGTCGCATTGTCACTGTTAGCTCTTCCACCCCTTTCTGTTTTTCTGCATGCGTCCATTTTCATTCCTACTCTCTCCCTATACTCTACTATACATTGGACCCAAGCTCAGCTCATGAGTCACACCGACACATACACCCCGCCCTTTGGGAGCTTGCCATAGTCCCATAGACAATAAGCTCATACTTAATTATTTTACTGATTATGTTAATTGGTTGGTTATAAAAATGTGTTTTGTAAATTTACTTTTTACTCTTAGTTAAATACATATAAAATGATATAAATATATTGTTTTATTTATTTAACTCAGAAAGTATTTTTATAATTTATTTTTATCAGATTGTTATATATGGTGCTTGTGTGTCTTAGGCAAAGAGTCAATTCAGATGCCAGACTCTAGGCGATTTTGATGATATTAAAAATTTAAATTAAAATAAAAATTGAATAAATGTAAACACTACAATAACCAACACTCTAAGAGGACGTTTAGTAGCCAGGAGAGTTCAAACTTTTTTGGAATTTAAATATGGGAAAATTATTCCTACATTTGGTGCAATATTTTACTTAGAAAAGTTTAGGTCAAATGGAAATCACATTTCATGATATCAAGGAAATTAATTCACACTTAAAGGGGTGGGATTATTTTTCCTGGTTTACTGAAAATCTACCAACTTTATTCAATTACATATTTATTCTTTTTGGTGTAATACTTGCCACTTGAGCTACCCCACTGGGTTTAATTGTTATGTTTTCAGGGTAACACTAAACATGTTAATTAATTTTCCCAGTAAAGTTATTTCGATCCTATCAAATATATTCCTTCAAAACATTTTCTTGGAAATTGAATTGATGGGAAAGTAAGCCCTCTAAGGACAAATTAAACTTTTAAAATGAAAATGCAATAAACTGATATTAATAAACTACTTAAAGTAACTTTTTTTTTTATTTTTAGTTGATTGGTCTCTATAAGCTAAGACAAAAAGCTGTTTACCAAATACTCACATTAATTGTTTGACCAGTCAAAAAAAGTTAAAGTTGGTCAAATAAAGAGATAAACCATTTTTCAAACACCTCCATTTATCATTTAGAGTTCTATTACATAAACTCTTAGGGCTTGTTTACTAACTTGAAAATTTCTCCAATTTTCTGAAAATTGGAGAAGAAAAAACATAAAACATGTTTACTAGCACGGTTTTCCATTTTGAAAACAGGAAATAATTTTTCAGTTTTCACTATTAAAAATAGTTTTTTTTTTAAAAAAAAAAACAGAATCATCTATCATTTATTTGGCTATATGTCGCTATAATTACATTCTCACCATTATCTACTTACATATTTATTCATTACTATGATTACATTCATTATCATCTTCTCTTACTTATCACCATCTTCTATCTTTTCTACTTGCATAACTTATTTGCTTATACTTAAAGTTAGAAATTATTGACATTATCAAAATTAAAAACTGAACTCTATACCAAGTTTATATTTTAATTAATTAATTATTGGTTTGAATATTTTTAGTTAAATATATTATATCGTAATACAAGTTTGGTTTGGATATCAAATGTAAAAATCTTACATATATTGGACTTAAAAGCAAAAACTATATTTAATCTATTTAAACCAAATATATTTTAAAATATTTTAAATATAAGGTCTAAAAATCACTTGAAATTAAACTTATGTTAATTTTATAGTGTTAATGTAAAAAAAAAAAATTGAAAAAATAAGTGTTAGTAAACAAGTTTTCTAAATAGAAACTAGAGAACGCAAAATAGAGAATGAAAATTGAAAAATTAGAAAACAGAAAATAGTTTCCGTTAGTAAACGCGCCTTACTCTCTACTCCTTTATTTTTATTTCCTAATATAACAAGCAATGATGAACTATCTTCCTCCGATGGGTCAATGAAAACTGTCTACATAAAAAATTTGAGTTATGAAATAAACGTTTAGAGTAGAATTTGTGAATTTAAGTAATATTTTCCTATCATTTACACTACTAAAAATCACTAATTTCTGACTAACATTTACTACCATTATAAAAGTGACTATAGATGGTCCGAAGGGGTGGCTGAGTAAGTGAAACATTATTCTAATACTTTTTTTATACTGATAATGTTAATTAATTCGGGTCAGCTTATATAGCTAAGATGAGTAGTACGAATTGAAAGAAACAGTGAGCGTAGACATTTTATGTGGAAACTTCAAAAAAGAAAAAAAATCATGAGACTTTTTAGGTTAGATTATGATAAAATCCACTAATATGATTGGATAATACAAATTTTGATGTACAATATTTAATAATAATGAAATGAATATTAAATATAAATGGAAGGAACATGACAGGGAAGCCAACTGAAGGTGAGGGTCCGAACATGCAAGGATGCATGGGAGGCTTCGACTAGAGTGGCGTAGGTTGGGAGAAGCATCACCCCCTTTCCAAGAGCAATAAATGCCCTTTATATAGAGGGGACACATACCAGCCATCCGGCATGCCTTCTACGTGTCTTGTGGAGATTCGTTGGTGAAGTTATGCTTGCCAAGTATCCTTGGATGTCTGACCACGTGACAGGATAGTTGGTGTAGATCTTGCAGACGTTTGGCGATCGTTGTGCGGTTACTGACGGGCCAGTCAGGAAGCCTACTGATAGGGCAACCGGAAAGTCTACTTATAAGGCTCGTCGCGAAGTTTACTGACAAGGCTGGTCAAAAAGTCTACCAACAGGAAAATCGGTAAGTCTACTAACGAAGCCAATCGGTAAGTTTATGTTATACTACTAATCCTAAACCGACATAGCTCATGTTTAGAGCCGTTGGAGGATGTGAATTGTGAGTTGTCCGGTCAGTCTCCAGGTTCCAACCCCTACCAAAACATCCTTACACAAGGGGTCTTCATCTCCTTTAATTTGATCTGTCAAGGTCTCCCAATAATCTCAGTTCCATATGGGAACATTATTCTAATACTTGAAACTTTGCTCTCTTAGTCGAGTTTATTTTATATGGTCTCCTTAGTGTACCCTATATATATATTCTTAGATAGTAGTTTTTTAATTTTTCTCGTCACAAAAAAATATATATATAAGAATTAAGGATTCTTTTTAACTTTTTTCTCCACTCACCAAAAGTATGTATTAGTATTTTCAGCGAACTCCAATGGGAATCAGAAAACTTTGTAACTTAACCTTGATGAATTTAAAACTCGCATTTCCGTCCACTTTAATAGTATGAATTTTTGGACGGCAAAACCCAACTTGATTTTGCATTCCGATTGCCGGAACATTTTCCACCCAACTACAGTTTTTCTTGGGTGGTTACACATTGGGAGAACATGCTCAATGAGTAATTGACCAAGTTTTTCAGTAACATTTATTTATAATGGTATTATATTAGTAGTCACTTTTAGACTAATATATAATTTTAAAAAAGAGTTAATTTCATTTTTGATCCTAGATTTATACGTGTTATTTCATTTTTAGTCCTTTTTTTTCAAACATTCTTTTTTGATCCTAATATTATTATGGCATGACCATTTTTGGTCTTTTATCAACAAAATCATTTAAATTTCAATAAATACAATGACATTTCGATCTTAAAATAGAGATTTTTTTCAAAAAAGTAAAAATAAAAATATAATGGATCAACGCACTTTATTATAAAAACAAAATGCCATTGTATTTAACGTAATTTCAATAATTTTTTTGACAGAGGACCAAAAATAGTCATGCTACAATAATAATACTAGGACCAAATGTAAATCTTTTAATAAAAAAAAGGACTAAAAAGTGAATTATCACCTATAAATCTAAGACAAAAAAATGAAATTACTCTTTTAGAAAATGGGAAGTATGGGTTACTCAAAGTGATTGGAAACACTATTCTTGACTGAATTTTTTAATTTTTTGATTTTTTTTTACCTTTCTTAGCAGTTAAAAATATCAAAATTTCTAATGGTAAGAAACCAAAAGTTAATTCGTATGAAATTTTCTGTCATAACACCAACTATCAATCGTTATATCATGGACCAGGGTCCACTGCCAATATACAAAATTTGATTTTATAAGGTATAGAATTCATATTGATAATCCACAGAATTATATAGTTGAGGACACATAAACACTTAACATAATACACATACACATTATGGAATTGAAATTTATAATGTACGAAATTATATAGATGAAGACACATAAATTCATAACATAATAAACATGCTCTGTATATACTTATTTTAGAATATTGTGTTTATGTGTATGCGTATTATGTTAAGTGTTTATGTGTCCTCAACTATATAAGTATGTGCATTATGAAAATGAATTCTATACTTTATCAAGTCAAATTTTGTATATAGAACCAGGGTCTACAATGCATTGTGGACCCTAATCCACAATATAAATTGGCCACAAACTATATATCATGTGTAGGGGTGTCACTGCGGGTCCGCTCGCCCCACCGCGGGCTTTTTTTTTTTATTCATGGGCCTTTGTGGGCCGGCCCGTGAACCTTGCGGGCTAGGATTATGCAACCCTTGGCCTCGCTGGACCCCGCGCCAACTTCTAAATTTTTAAAAAATTATTATAATATTATTCTAATAATTTAACTTAAATAATATTACATTATTCTGTATTTATAAATTAAAATTTTGTAAGTTTTTATGTTTTTAATGTTTATATATAGTTAAGAGACCATTTCAGTGAAAAATTATTTACCAATTTAGTCACTTGACTATAGAAAAATTGTTAATTTGGTCACTTGACTATAGCAAACTTACCAATTTGATCATGATTTAACGGATGTTTAACGGAAAAATAAACGGAGGACCAAATTGGTTAAAATTTTCAAAGTCGAGGGACTTAATTGGGCACGAAAAATTGTCGAGTACCAAATTGGTAATTTCGCAATAGTCTAGGGACCATTTCGGTAATAAGCTCTTAAAATTTCGATAAGACTAGCACATTGTCCTTTTTATGGTGAGTCTCATGCCATTCTGTATGAGATACAAAGAGTGGACATGTGGATGATTGTTAGAGAACAAGTCATCATTGAACAATGACTGATTACAACGTACTGCATGGTGTTTACCTATGTGTCATCGGTATGTTGTATGTTACAAGTATGCAATAATCCTTTGACTTGAGACGACATGGTTGTCTCGTACTATACATATATATGGTGGACTAGTTTTTGCCAGTATGCGTCTTTTGTTCCTTATGGGACTATAAGTGTACTTGGTGACCTATTCAGTATTGTACGGAGACATGTGTGCGTTCAATAGAGGATTCACCACCTTGAGGTAACAAGGATGTTCTAGTCTATTCAATAATCATACAACGAGAATCTCTGGGCAAAGTATAATGAAGTTGGACTTTAGGTTAAGAATATTGAATAGACATATTGATCAGGTTTATGGGTTTGACCATGACCTTTATCTGGTTTGGAACAAGTGTGGTGTGATATTTGTAACGGGAAGGTTCATTATAATATATATAAATATATTTCATTGTCAACTAAGTAGTCACGACATACTGCTAGGTGTCACTTATGACTTACGAGTTATTTAATAATGAGTTATTAAATATTACTCGTTACTAGTGTGACTATGAAGCTAGAAAGTCATAACTTAATGGTTCGCGTTAATGCTGAGAACTTTAAAAGAAATTGATAAAGAGTTATCAACATTGAATTAATACATTAATAGTTGATTAATGAATAAATTGGGTAGCTTTAATTTAGACTTTTAAAGGCTAATAAACTTGGACCCAAACCAGGATATATAAAAAGAAGTGAAAGGCTCTGTTTGACAGAGCTTATATATAGCTTATTTTAAACTATTAATAAGCTATAAGCTCTGTTTGGTAATGTTCTCAAAATAAGCTAGTAACTTAAAATAAGAGCTTATTTTGATAAGCTACTTTAGGTAGCTTTTCAAAAATAAACTAGTAGCTTTTTAACTTTTTCCATCTTTATCCTTATTATATTTTAAATATATGGCATCCTTTACCCTCCCAATTAAAATCGTTTTGACATTTTTTCTTCAATATGTTTGGTTGTAATTTCAATTTGACATTTGCGTGTTTGAACATTAAAATAATTTTTGTATGAACTAATTTTATGAACTATAAATATTTTGTTTTATTTACTTTATATATTTTCAAATATATGTTATTACTTTATATTTTATTTAAATAGATTGATTTGTTTTTTAAAAAAAAAAAAATAGATTGGTTTCATTATTTTATATTTTAATATGTAAACAAACCTATGTAAACTTAAAACTCTTTAAATTTTATGAAAATGTCATTTTTTGTGTTTTTACATTTATCAACTTATCAAAAAGCTAATTTATCAAACACTTTAATTTAAAGCATAACAGCTAGCTTAATAGCTTTTCAGTTTTCAGCTACTTTTCAGCTTTCAACTACCTTTTTAGCTAGGTTTGCCAAACATAGCAAAAAAGAGAGATTAATCATAAAATAATTTTCACGTAAAATCTCTGAGAGTTCTCGCGTGCCCCGCCGGTGAACGGACTAGAGGCCGTACAATTGGACAGTTTTAGATTTGCATCTATCAAAGCACGCTTCAATGGTAAAATATTCTAACTACTTCTTTAAACGTAGAATCTAAAAAGCAATTGATGCTTTCGCTACGCATGTATGACTTTTTCTAACATACAGGACGGTTTAAGATTAACCCGCGAGTTTCGGTCCACCTTGATACTCCTAATCATGTGGTACTTCAAAAGGTAAAATTTCTTTTGTAGGCCAGGGTTGTGCCACAATCTCACTCGCCCTTATTTTCTACAGACTAGAGAAAACAAAGGGGTGAGAGTATCCAATGGCAAGTAAATACGTCGTAGTATATGACGTATATATGTGAAAGGTGAGCTAAGATGGTCATGACTCTCATTATGCATGCACATATATGTATATGATATATAGTGACGAAATAGCAGCAAGTAATAAAGTTGAAGAATTACAGGGCGGGGGATGGATGAGAAGATCAGACCCACAACGTGGTCCATACATGCATCATGACAATTCATTGGCACCACTGGCCTTCTACTTGTCTGTTCAATATCTATTGCGTATATTTACGTACACTTGGACATAATCTTCTGATCGAGGATAAAGTCATCTACTGACGATAGAGACTGTCAGGGTGAGTTTTATAAGAAACCGTATATATGCCCTCACATCATGCTATATATTGGCTAATCAAGCATTTGGATGACTAGGAAATTTGTAGTCATTATCTGAGTCTGTATATTATGTATATAATAACTTACAAATCGAGGTAAGGTAAATTTCAATAATAAGAAAATTCTGTTCGACGGATTCAACTGAAAAATTGTTGATAAAAACCAAACTTGTGATGATAATCATGCTCCATCTATTCGATCATCCATCTTATGGCTAATATTATCAAACTTTTTAATTTATAGCATATCAATTTATAATTCTCCATCTTTGTCCCTCGTCCGCATGGACCACATTCAAAAACATATTTCCTCATATGTGTGAGTCCATTACTTTTTAATGAGGTTTAACCAATATAAGTGGATCATAGTTTTAAAGGAGTATACAATAAAGTAATAGTAATATTTCTTAATCCTATATTGTGTTATGGCATTGATTGATTGATTAAGATTATAGAGCACATGAATTAATTAATTTCCACAATTTTACTTTTTTCTCGTATATAAATTTAAACACCAAATTTAACATTTTGTTATTACATCCATTGATTGATTAAGGTTAGCAAGAACATTAATTAATTAATTAACACTAAACTTAAGGCAGCTCACCACTTTTGTCCTAAAAATTGGTGAAAGTAAATTAATTAATTTTCTCTCTTATCTTCTCTCAGTGGCTTTCATCCCCTAAAAAACTGTGAAATAACCACTGATGTGGTTGCTCTAATACTTTAATTTTACACTAATAACGTAACAACAAGGTATAATCTATATCCCTATTTTTTATTCTTAGTAAGATACAAAGTACAAATTAAACCCTAACAAAACAAAGCTTAGTAACTTTTTCTCCATATATTCTTAGATTAGAAGAAGAAGAAAAAAAAATGTTAGACTTTACCTTGCCCCTAACACGAGAAACATGCAAAGCCCATTCATAATCATTAACTACATAAAAATACAACGCCTAGCTGTTAGGATAGGGTCATAGGGAATTAGGGATGCAGCACTACTCGCTGCTACTATTTTTGGATAGTACGTATCACGTAAAATTTATATGTTTTCTTAATCAATTTTTCATGAAAGTTAAGTTTTTTGTGGTCGTCTTCATATTTAGTAGAATTACTTTTTTATTTTTTATTTTTATTTTTTTATAAGTTGTAAGTTAGTTGCATTCCTTATCAGTTTTAAGTTAGTTGCATTTTTACGACTCAAATTGAAGACCTTTGATTAACTTGGAAGCCACTCATGTAAGATAACTATGTCACGTAGAAGCATAATTACGTGACAATCAATGATTGTAATAAATGTACTAACCTCTAGCCATAGCTTCGGTTAATAAAGGTCGAGAAATCGTGGACTGCTTTGGTAGAACCAAAGTGAGTATCTTGTGCTTTTCTCTCAATTATGCTCAACTCTATCAAGATGGTGTATGAGAAATTAATGTAAGCAATGAGAGGATTGGGAACCTTAAATAATCGCATGTTATCAATGCGGTACTTGTATGTCATTAGGTCTCCTGAACCCTAACTAGACTCCTTATATTAATTGAAGTCTAGCTATTGCACCAAAGAACAAACACTTTAATATTATCATAACTTATAATCCTAATGTCTTAATAATAAAGGAAAACATTACATTCTCCCACTTGGTGCAAACACAATACCCAAGAATAGAAAAAACACCAACCATAGTGATATTTTCTCTTTAATATGAGTAGTATCCATTATGATCAAATGCAAACTGCACTTGGAGCACTTAATTAGGAAACAATAATGCTTAATGAAATTAACAAACCTTATATTCTTTTCAAGTCCAACTGAAGTACATTTTCTCAGTGATATAAAGCAAAATAAAGTCTACACATTTAAGTGAGAAAAATGTCTGAATGCAAAATAATTTCATTAAATTAAAACTGAATGTATAGTGAGTGTATATACAAATTACAAAGTGGGTGAAAGTCTCATTTTTTAAAACTAAATCCTTGAATTTAAATGGAAGCATGCCTTTAGTCAAGTGATCTGCTAACATCAACTCAATACTAATATGCTCAATGATCACAATTTTGTCTTTAACAAGCTCCTTAATGGCTAAGAATTTGATGTCCATGTGCTTACTTCGACTCCCACGCCCTTTGTTGTTTGATAGGTGCCAAAGATACCTAGGTTGAGGGTCTAATAAGGGGGTGAAATTGTGTTCTTTGGTATCCTTTTTGTGGTTAATTTATGGTGCAAAATGCTCTAATGTGCTA
>CM008335.1:20239437-20256457 GCA_002525835.2 Ipomoea batatas
TAGAAATACTGGACCATAGCCTATTATTATTGATCATAAATATAAACTATATACAAGAATATATATATATTCCCAAGGCCATAGGAAATAATGATACTTATAATTACTTAAATAATTACTTACTAATAAAATAACCCCTTTATATTTAATTAGAGTAGTAGGAAATTTCGGGGTGTTACACTCTACCCCCCTTAAAAGGAGCTTCGTCCCCGAAGCTCAGAAAAACGTTTTGGGGACAGAGAGTGAAAACTGGTACTATAGTACATATAGAGAAAATATTTATATAATGTATGCCCATTTTTTGAAAATTTTGACCCAACGGAAGAGAAAGGAGAATGAAAGGTTTAAGGTGTAATGTTCAAGAACGACGTCGGTTAAGAATAGAACCCAAGGTTATCAAGGGTACAACTTAGGAGATAGGATTGCCACCTTGCACAAGATATTTTCAGGAAGCAAACAAGAACAACGTTCGAGAGGATGAGAACGACTTTTCAATAAAAGGAAGTGTCACGTTTTCTAAGGGAAAGAGAAGAACTCGGCTTTGAAAGAAATGAGAACGAGGTTCGCCTGTGGTTAAAAGAATTTCTCAATTTAAGGGAGTATCGAGTTCTTTGAGCAAAAGAGAAGGAACGAAAAGAACTTGGCTTCGAGAGCAGATGAGCACGAGATTGAAAACACAGGAGGAGTTTTCCAACGATAGGGTATTTAGCTCATTCGAGGAAAAGAAAGAAATTAGATTCCAAAAGGGATTAAGAATAAGGTTTCGAAAGACAGAAACGGTTTGTTAATGATAAGGTCTTCAGTTCTTCAAGGTAAGAAAAAGATTCAATTTGAAAGAAAATAAGAATGAGGTTGAAAACGCAGAACGAGTTTCTCAACGGTAGGATATTCAACTTGCTCAAGGAAAGGGGAGAATCCGGTTCCTAGAGGAGTTAAGAACGAGGTCTTAGGAAGGCAGAAACGCTTTCTCTATGATAGAGTATTCAATTTCTCAAAGAAAAGAGAGGAGTTTATTTCCCAACGAGGGTGAGAAGGAGATTTGGAATGGATAGAAAAGGGATGCCTTAATAAAAGGGTGTGCAATCCCCAAGGGAATGAGAGAGATTTGGTTCCAAGAGTCGATAGTAATGAGGTCTAGAAAGATGGAAAGGATTCTTTAATGATAGGGTATTCATCTTACTCCGAGAGGTGAAAGAAATTAGGTTTCGAGAGGAATTAAGAACGGGGTCTGGGAAGGCGAAATGATTTGTCAACGGTAGGGTATTCAACTCGTCAAGGGGAGAAAGAAATTCAATCTTGAAATGGGAGAAGAATGAGATAAACTGAAAGGTTGTCTGAACGGAAGGATATACAATTTCCAAGGGAGTGAGAGGAATTTGAATGTAAGGGACGATAGCAAGGAGATCTAATAAGATAGAAAAGATTCCTTAGCAATAGGGTATGCACTTTCTCAAGGGAAAAGAGAAATTCAGTTCCAAGCTAAGATGAGATAGGGATTTAGAATAGGTAGGAGGAATGTTTCAACAAGAAGGCATTCAGAGTTTCAAGAATCAAGGAGAATTTAGTTTCCTAGAATAGATAGGAATACTGATTAGAGTAGATAGGGGGATTTCCTAATGGAAAGGTAATTGGGATTTCAAGGAACCGAGGAGAATTTGATTTCCACAAGGATATAGGAATGAAGATTACAACGGATAGAAGGGAATTTCAAGGAACAAGGAGGCATTCGGTTATAAGAAGAGTAGGAAGTCTCTCAACTCTAAGCGGTCTCTTCGGGTTGACGATTTGATTACGACACTCTGACTGATTGATAGCTCTTGGCTTGCTTCCCACGCAACATGAACCTGAGATCCGAATAAGCTCTACATGCAACCTACGATTCGCACTACCTTATTACTCCAAGAGAGGCTGAAGGCGATGAACCATTGATGGCCGATGGTACAGAACGAGAGATTTTTGAGGAAGCTTTATGAAAAGATAGGTTCAATTGGAAAGGTATCGCCCGATTTGAAAGGAGATTCGCTTATGGGAAAAATAGTGATCTTTTAGAAACCGAGGTTACTTCCTTAAGCTCTTGCACGAGAAACCGCGTTCAAGGTGCACCCAAAAGGTTACACGAGGTCCGCTTCACGGAGCCATACACCACTTGCTTATGGCGTTTCTTCTTACCTTCGGGGATCTTAAGCGTCCAAGTTTTTCCTTCCCACTTGACTTAGTCTTCTTTGTTTTGAAGGTTGCAACTTCTAACTCGTTCCTTCGTAGCCGCTTCAGAGGTAGGTAGGATTGAATTAGGATTCCTTAGGCTTCATGGTTACGAAGATTAGCTTGCACGAGACTCTTCATTGTTGATCCGGAAACTCCCGATTGGCGTGCTTGAACTCTTTCTTGACGCGTTAGCACCTGCTATTGACGTTTCCTCGTAGCCGAGGGTCTTCGAGTCTTCAGTCTTCAAGGTCCTATCGCGTTCTTGTAACACCCCGATTTCCTATTCTGACAACTATTACAAAATGCGTAATATGACGCTGCGGAAGCTTACCCTCTTAGCGGGAAACCGGGTGCTACCGCCACACTTAGAATGAAGTCTATCACCTCTTTGATAGAACTTTCACTCTAAGTGCACAGGCTATAAGAGAAAAAAACACACAACAACAACACTTCATAACCCAATATCATAATCTAGGCATATATATATATATATATATATATATATTAACATTTACAAAACAACTGTCCAAAAAGTTGACCCAATGGTCAACATAATGTTAGAGTCATACATGTCCCTGCTAGTCAAGATCAGTCAACCCCTGGCTACAAAAAAAATATCTACACAAAAAGGTCTAAACCCCTACAGACTTGCCATGCACCCTGCCTACTTGATCTGAGAGTACGTCGGGCCCTTAAACTCGCCCCAGACAAGATGCCACTCCCCTTCATACCAAGTGATATGGTCAAGGAAGCGGGAAGTAACAACAACCATAGACCACTCTTCGTAATACTCAGGGGGACTGGGGTCCCAAGGGTAAGGGTAATAGACTATGAACTCTAAGGGGTCGCTCCCTACCAACACCTCAATAGGGTAAAAACCAAAAGAGGCCTGCACATCAGGACCATCAGGGATAGGGAAGTCACTATCTACAACTGGTGAGCCGTTAGGAGCTATAGGAACAAAGCCAGGCGCATAGGGGTCCTCGCCAATCAACTGTTGCACAAAAACATCGTAGTCCAAGCTACGACTCTCATCTTCCGACGAACTGGGGGAGTTCGTCGGACTGCAGGAACTAATGCTGGATTCCATCTGAAAGTGACACATTGAAGTGTAGTTAGCACGACGGCTAAGTAAGAAGATCTGTGGATCACCCAAACTTAAATAAAGGTTTTCAAAACATATATAGTGTGATTAAATTATGACCATATAATGAAACATATAAATATGTAGAAGAAAACGTAAGGTTTAGTCAATTCAAACCTCTCTTGAAACAAAAGAGAAAAACATTTTCTTCCCGTCAAACCTGTAGCTATTCAACTAGTTTCAACCGTTTTTCTCAAGGAACTTTTCCATCAATTTCCATCTCGTAGATCGAGAATATTCTGGCACACCACGGCGTCCAATTATTCATCATTCCCTTATCTTATCAGTTACAGAGTAACCATATCTCTTTACAAAAATCCACTTAGTTTCTTCTTCGTAAGTGTGANAAAAATATAGGAAATAACATTTCTTCTAGTCAAACCTGTAGTTATTCAAACCAGTTTTCAACCGTTTTTCTCAAGGAACTTTCCATCAATTTCCACCTCATAGATCGAGAATATTCTGGTACACCACAGCGTCCAACTATTCATCATTCCCTTATCTTATCAGCTACAGAGTAGCCATATCTCTTTACAAAAATCCACTTAGTTTCTTCTTCGAAAGTGTGAGGCCTTCGGAGCACTCTAATTGCCTCCCTCTTTGACCACTTGGATCATTGATCGGGGTAGTGGTCGTCCCCCGATCTAACGCTGATCCCCTGGCACCAGGTACGTTAAAATGATTCCCAGTTGGCCTAACCGGGTCCGTCAAAACGAAACCTGCCCGCAATCATCGGGGTAACTATACCTTAAGTGTGCACACCCCCGTGGGAATACCGCATCCGACGAGTTATATAGTACCCAGCGACTAGACGTCGCATAAGTATGAATTGGATGTCATACGGCATAATCTTTAATATGTAACCACTGGGCAAGGGCACTTCGTGCAGAGCACATGCCACCCGTGGGTTAATCAAGGTCCTCCTCCTCTTGCTCAGAAACTAAGGTTTTACCTCTTTTGGAAACATTTCTCCATCCTTTAGCCAATTAGATAGCGCCTTAATTATCACCCATAGTGATAATTAAGCATAATCATCACCACTTACTCAATTACAATTAACAAGTCTTGAACATATAACACATTAACATACTTTCTCACTATATATATATCTCATATAGAATATGCTATACATATATTCATATATTACATGAATATAGTTCGGTGTACATACCTACTTTATAAATATAACCCGAGTACACGTACATACTAAATATAGTATATATATATATATACGCATAACACACATACTATATATATATATATATACACACATGCTACTTATAGTATATATATACATATATACGCATAACACATACTACATACATATATATATATACACACATACTAATTATAGTATATATATGTATATACGCATAACACACATACTATATATGTATATATATACACATTTACTCACCACATATACAAACTATATATACACACTACACGCAATATATATACATATATACATATTTATACCATAATATACCTATATATTTATATATACACACACGCCACATATATATGTATATTTATTCCATAATCTAACTACATATATAAATATATACCCACACGCCATATACATATATATATTTACCATAACATGCCTTCATATATTTATTGACATACTAGTAACCACATTTCACTAACATAACAACTTGTAGCCATAAATTAGTGACATACACCCTATATACACCATATACAAGCAATATATATACAAAACATTTTTACTAAAATTCATCAAGTCACAAACAACTATCAATTATTCAAATTTGAGCAATCTAGTCCAACTTAAGGGAACTCCTTACCTCCAAAGTAGCTAATATGGCCTTAAAAGTGCTTTTGATGGATTTTCCCCAATTTCTCTTGAAACCCTAGTTCCCAAATCATCATCATAACAACAAGATTCAAGAAATCAAGACTTAGATTCTTATTCTAGGGAAGGAAATAAAGCTATTTACCAAATAAAATTAAAGGTTTACCGAAGCTTTGATGAAGCTATGAAGAAAATTTGGCTATGGAGATCTTGAACTTGAGGTTGAAGATGAAGAAATTCCTCTCCCTTTTCCTCTCTCTCTTTTTCGGCCAAGAGCAAGAAATGGGAAAAAAAATGGCCTTTTATGATCTTAGTCAAATGGTTGACTAGTCAAAGTCCCATGGATAAGATCCAAATTAATATGGAATAAAATAATCCCAAAATATCTTAACTTAGACTGTTTGGAATTAATTCAGATAAATTCTCGGTGGAAACTAATTTAATTCTCATAATTTTCGAACCCAAAAATTAATTCCAGTCTAAAACTCCAAATTGGGCTAGGTTCGGTATCCTGCGAAATTTCGCGATGTACGATCACAAATAAATTTTGACTGCTATGGGCTAATCTGATAAAATAGGAAATTCCAGAATAATAGTAGGGTGTCTAAAAATTCATTTCTGAGGTCAAACGGGTTCGAATACTAGTTCCTAAAATTATTACGGTTCGTGACCGGTACGTAGATCGCAGCTTAATAACAACTATATTTCCTTATAAAAATTCTTTTGATGCTTCGGTCACTCATCTCAGGTATGTCTTAACTTAAGAATATATTTCTCGAACTTTAATCTGATCCGGAAATGACGAGGGGTTACATTGGCTCTCAAAGCTTGTCGAAGGGAAGGACGAGGTGCTGATTAGGAGTGTTGTGGCTTTGTGCTTTGTCACGATTTGAGGAGAGAAGGTATTGAAACAGGAAGGAACTATCTGGATTATTTCTTGTTGATTATGGCCATAGTATGTGAGTACAATATATACAACAGAAAAAGAGAGGGGAGGCTGCACTAACAAACTGCTAACTACTGCTAACTGCTCTTAACAGATTAACTGATGCTAACAAATCTTGCTGACTTGGCATCTTCTGATATCCTCCTGCAAGCTGGATCATACATATTATGTAGACCAAGCTTGGACACAAAACTGTTAAAGGAAGCAGGGGCATGTGGCTTAGTAAATACATCAGCTAGTTGGCTAGCAGTTGGAACATGTAGTAGCTTGAGAACCTTGTTCTGCAGTTTCTCCCTTACAAGATGACAGTCCAGCTCGATGTGTTTGGTCCTCTCATGGAAGACCGGATTCTCAGCAATGGCCATAGCTGACTTGCTGTCAATGAATAGGGCAGCAGGTGATTCTAGTTTAACTTCCAGGGATTCAAGTAAATAACACAGCCATTGCACCTCACAGGAAGCTGCAGCAATGGCTCTATATTCAGCCTCTGAAGATGATCGAGACACAGTCATTTGTTTCTTGGATTTCCAGGAAATCAAGGCAGACCCTAGGAACATACAGAAACCAGAG
Organism: Ipomoea batatas; assembly: GCA_002525835.2. NCBI lineage: Eukaryota > Viridiplantae > Streptophyta > Magnoliopsida > Solanales > Convolvulaceae > Ipomoea > Ipomoea batatas. The sequence goes on from CM008335.1 coordinate 20,246,119, forward strand.
ATTGAGCGTCTAGTATCTGGGCATGCAGCCCAATCTGAGTCAGAGAGTCCCTTTAGTTTGAGTTGGTTGTCTGCTGGGAAGAATAGGCCTTGGGTAGGTGCAGCCTTGATGTATCTTAGAACCCTGTAGGCAGCCTGTAGGTGTACGTCTGTAGGACAATCCAAGAACTGAGACAATTGCTGAGTAGCAAAACAAATATCAGGCCTGGTTATGGTGAGGTATAGCAGTCTACCCACCAACCTTCTATATTGTGTAATGTCTGTTAGGCTAGTACCCCCTTCTTTGCTTAGCTTTGTTGTAGGAGCCATAGGAGACTTGACTGGCTTGCTATGCATAAAACCAGTACTGTCTAGCAGCTCCAGAGCATACTTCCTTTGGTTGACTGAAATCCCTCTCTTGCTTCTAGCAATTTCCAGCCCTAAAAAAATACTTGAGTGGACCCAAGTCCTTGATCTGAAAGACACTATGCAAGTGTTCTTTAATCATTTGTATCTGGGTCTTGTCTGGGCTAGCTAGAACTACATCATCCACATATACTAGAAGAGCAATAAAGGTGTCTCCTGCCACTTTGATGAATAAGGAGGGATCTGCAGCAGTTTGCTAGAAACCAAGCTGGGTGAGTTCTGCAGTGAGCTTGGCATTCCATTGTCTGCTGGCTTGTTTTAGACCATATAGGGATTTTGTCAATTTGCATACCATACTAGGTTTTGGAGTAATAAACCCTGGTGGCAGAGTCATGTACACTTCTTCATGGAGATCTCCATGAAGAAAAGCATTGTTCACATCTAACTGATGTAAATTCCACCCTTTTGCAGCTGCAACAGCTAGAAGAGTTCTAATAGTTGTGACCTTGGCCACTGGGCTGAAGGTGTCAATATAATCTAAACTAGCTGTCTGTGTGTAGCCCTTGGCCACTAACCTAGCCTTATACCTCTCAATGTTTCCATCAGACTTATATTTGATTTTGTACACCCATTTGCACCCAATAGCTTGTTTGGCAGGTGGCAAATCAGTGAGTTTCCATGTGTTGTTTGCCTGCAGTGCTTCAATTTCAGCAGCCATAGCTTGTTTCCAACAGTCTTGTTGAATGGCCTCATTGTATGTCTTGGGTTCTTTGACACAAGAGATGCTCATGACAAAGGCTTGGTAAGTTGGGGATAGCCTGTCATGAGTCATAACTGAAGCTATGCTGTGAGGAGAAGTCCTACCATTCTGGCAGTCATAGTCTGCAAGGTAGGAAGGGGCAACCCTTTGCCTAGTAGACCTTCTTAGCTCTATAGGTGGAGGCTGGGAGGGTGCCTCACTTAGAGTATCAAACTCAGTGGAGTGCCTCTGGCTGGACTGGATGTTTTCAGAATCACAACCAGCATTGGTGGCATGTTCAGTGGGCATGACAGGTTCATCTAGCTTCTTTGCAGGTGCTTCTTTTGTCTGAAAAGGAAAACATTCCTCATAAAATACCACATCTCTTGAGGTGATGACTTCTTTAGTCTGAACATCATATAACTTGTACCCTTTTACTCCATTAGTATACCCAATGAATATACACCTCCTTGCTCTGGGTGAGAATTTTGTCCTATGACCACCATGAGTTGTGGCATAGGCAAGACAGCCGAAAACCTTAAGATACTGGTACTAGGGCATTTTGTTGAACAAAATCTGATAGGGTATTTTGTTACCAAGTGCTGCTGAGGGCAATCTGTTTATTATGTACACAGCCTGTAGTATGCATTCTCCCCAAAAACAATCAGGCAACCCTGCTTGAAACTTTAAGGCCCTTGCTACTGATAGAATATGACCATGTTTCCTCTCAACCACACTGTTCTGCTGAGGAGTATATACACATGAAGTCTGATGCATTATGCCCTTTTGGAGATAGAATTCTGGCATTAAGAACTCCTTTCCATTATATGTTCTGACACATTTAACCATTTTTCCAAACTGAGTATGAATCATAGCACAAAAACCCTGTACAAGTTGTCTCACTTCATCCTTACCCTCATAAGATAAACCCATGTAGCCCTGCTAAAATCATCTACAATGGTGAGAAAGTATTGATGACCAAACACAGTTTTCACATGGTAGGGTCCCCAAATATCCATATGCACTAAATGAAAGCAATCAGTAGTAGAGGATTTGCTAGGAATGAAAGGAATTCTTTTCTGTTTAGCCAAATGGCAACAATCACAAACACTATCTTTTCCTGCATCTATATTTACATTCAAAGATTGCAAGAATTTTATTTTGGCATGAGAAGCGTGCCCTAATCGGCTATGCAACATATTGTTGGCTACAGAATTCACTAAAGGAATACAATGTAAGGAATCTGCTGGTATTGTAAGGTGATACAGACCATCTCTTAGTTCAGCTGTACCAATCATCCTCCCAAGGTGTGGATCCTGAATTATACACCTGTTAGAATGCATCAATACTTGATAGCCTGATGTTTTAATCAGCTCACCTATTGAGATAAGATTGTAATAGAATACTGGAACACACAAGACTCCTTGTAACACAAGCATATTGGATAGATGAACAGAACCAATGTGTGTGATTGTGGCCTTGTTTCCATTTGGTAAGGCCACATATTTTCCATCAACCTTTCTACAGTTAGTTAGGAGGCTTCTGTCACATACAATGTGATGTGTAGCACCACTATCAAGAATCCACATACTCTTATATTCACTGGAAATTTTGGTAGGAGTCTTACCTTCTGATTCAGCATTAGGCACAAAGTTTGCTACAATGATATTGTCTTGAGGTATTGTTCCAGTGCCTCCTGCATCAAGAGGAGTGCTCCTTTCCCTTTGCATGTACTCAAGAAACTCAAGGTACTTCTTATACCCATCCTGATTACCAGAGATGAAGCTTTCTTGTGTACTGACTTGATTGGCTGACCCAACATTCTTCCCTCTAGGTTTCCATCCGGGAAGGTATCCATGTTTCTTGTAACACTTCTCAATGGTGTGCCCTGTGAAACCACAATAGCTACACACTGGTTTGGTTCTGCTGGAATAATGCTTGTCTCCTTTGGCAAGCATTGCACTTCCTGATAAGTTGTCATTCGAATACTGACTGATAGGATTGTTGAATCCCACTGAAAACTGCCTTTCTTGTTGAGAAATCATGGAGTAGGCTTCACCTACATCTGGTAAGGGTCTCATCAACATTATCTGATTCCTTGCCCCGGTATACTTATCATCCAATCCAATGAGGAAGGCACACAACATATCATTCTCAAGATTTACTGCAGTTTTATCTAGGAAATTATCACTACACTTACATTCCTGAGTGCAAATGCAGGTAGGTATAGGTCTTAGAATGCGGAATTCATCCCACAACAGCTTCAATTTTGCGAAGTATTCATTCACACTGCTACTTCCTTGCTTAGTCTGATAAATTTCAGCTTGAATTTCTGATATTCTGAATACATCCTGCTTACTGAACCTCTTTTTCAGATCCTCCCAAACTCCCTCTGCTGTGTCAATCCATAGAACAGTTCTTTCGATTGTTGCGGATAGTACGCGGACTATCCAGGAAACTACCATATTATTGCAAAGTTCACAAAAAAATACTTCGGATCGTCTACATTCGGCATCTTGATCACTCCATTAACGAAGCCGAATTTTTTCTTCGATGAAAGAGCTACTTTCATCGCTCTGGCCCATTCGTTGTAGTTGTTTCCATCTAGCATACAGGATACCAGTTCCACTGCAGGACTCTCGTTCGCGTGGAGATGATACGGACTGGTGTTATCCTTTGGATCAAAAGTGATCAGATTCGCCGGATTAGGGTTCGGAACTGGTGGCTCTGCGGCAATTGGGTGAGGCAGAGTACTGGAGCTTGCTTGTCGAGTGGTGTTGACAGATGGTAGGTTCCATGCCATTGTTGAGCACAAATGGCTCTGATACCATGTCACGATTTGAGGAGAGAAGGTATTGAAACAAGAAGGAACTATCTGGATTATTTCTTGTTGATTATGGCCACAGTATGTGAGTACAATATATACAACAGAAAAAGAGAGGGGAGGCTGCACTAACAAACTGCTAACTACTGCAAACTGCTCTTAACAGATTAACTAATGCTAACAAATCTTGCTGACTTGGCATCTTCTGATATGCTGGATCGTTTGGAACTGTCGCAATGAGTTGCTATGGAGCAATAAGGCCTGGTTGCCTAGGGAGGTGGTGAGACGAATGGCGCTGTTAATTGAGGAGTGGTATACTATGCAGGTAACACACCTAATACTTCTACTCCTTCACCACCTAATCATGCTCATATTCACACGCCACATATAGATGTGGATAGAATTAATGTCGATGCAGCGATCTTCCAGGAAAAATATGAGGGATTTGTTTTAGCTGTAGTGCATGGGGGTGATGGGAGGTTTTTGGCGGCACGTAACGATCATGTTATGCGTCTTCATGATCCTATTCTAGCGGAAGCTATGGCTGTTAAGGAGGCGCTCTCTTGGCCGAAGGGTTGTGGTTGGGAAAAGGTGGCTATCTTCTCAGATTGTCAGCTGGTGTGTAACTTGTTAAAGAGCTCTTCCCAGACACTTTCCTATGTTGGATGTGTCATCAATGATTGTATTAGTTTGAAACGTCAATTTGTTGCTGTGTCGTTTCATTTTGTTCCTAGCTAGATCAGCGAATACGTATGCTTATGTGTTAGCTAGAGCTATGGCTTCTCTGTCTGGTCCTTGTTCGGTTTACTTGCAGTTGCTTTTGATTAATTAATATAGTTCTTTGTTTGGTTTTCAAAAAATAATATAATTTAAATGAGCTAAATATAGGTTGCAGGAATTAGTATCCAAAACCCATCAATCATCAATCATTTTTTTTAAGGTTCAATTGCATTAATAAACATTAAGAACAATTACAACAAGGTTCGATGGAATGAAAAACAATTCTATACGTCAATCAATCATCAATCATATTTGTTCACACTCATCTAAACCCATTCATAGAGTAAGAGAAGCCAATGAACAAGTCCAGAGAAAAGCCCATTTTACCTTTCAACAATTTTACTTTTTTTTGTCAACCTTTCAACAATTGAGAAATTACGGTCTACACAGCTGTATGATGGACAAGATAACGGTTCAAAACAACATCATTTTGATATTAAGAAAAAAATTCTTTGCTCCGTGCGCGTGTTAGAATAATAAACATTCTAAGATAAGATAATGTAGTTTATGAGTTAGAATAATGTATAATATACTTTTATGTTTAGAATAATGAATTTCTAGGATAATATAATGTATTTTATGAGTTATAATAATATACTTTATGTGTTTTGGACCGTAGTCTACACAACTATAATGATTGTCAACAATTACTGTAGGTTGCACTTATATAAGTTTCTCTCTCTTTTTTTTTTTTTTGAAAGTATAGAAGTTACAAATTTATTCCCTCATTTTTTTTCTTTTTAACATATCATAAGCAATTATTTTTAAAAAAAAAACACGGTGACATTTTTATAAATAACTTGAAATATAAAGTGCTACTTTCAATAGAATATAATGCAAGTAAAACTACAGAGTGCATCTATTGATAAATTCATGATACTAAACCAAAAAAACTAAATCCAAAGCTAAAGCATACAAATTAAACTCCTAAATAGTAAAAGGTGAATCCTTAAAAAAAAAGGTTTAAAAGTTGTACCCTAACTCCCTAAGTGCAATTAACTTTCACATTTCGTGCAATTAATGAAATAGGTGCACTTAATATTGTTATTGGGTGTACTTTATATTGTTTCTAGGTATACTCTAAAGGCAAACAATAATTACTAAACTCTAAAGTGAACTTCTAAACCAAATTAAAAAAGCTAAACCATAAATTGTAAAAGATAGACAATTTCATTGCACAAATATGTATAACGAGATGCACTCTTTGGTGTTGCTGAGTACATTTCATGGTGTTATTATTACTTACACTTAAAGTTCAAATTATTTACGAAAATGTCACCGCTTTTTTTACCTCTCCATTGCTTTAAAGTGATTAGGTATTTCCAAATATATAAACTCTTCTAAAACTCAAAACCCAGTAATTTCGTCAACCACCTTTGTTGCTCTGGGGTCTGAATGGTCTGGGACAACAATTGCTTCAAACTTCTATGATCTGTAACAATAGTGAATCGTCGCCCTAGCAAATATTGTCGCCAACGTCGAACCGCAGCAGTAATGGTGTACATCACCCGGCTATAAGCCGAGCTAGCTTGATAGCGAGGTGGAAGCTTTTTATTGAAATATGCAATGGGATGGCTATCCTGCGATAAAATGGCTCCAATTGCACTCCCCGAGGCATCCGTTTCAATCGTAAAGGGCAATTCAAAATTTGGGAGTCGGATACAAGAGTCTTGGTCAAAGCGGTTTTCAATAGAGCAAATGAGTTGGACGCGACTGTACTCTACACAAATTCACCTTAAATCAGTTAATGGTCCTGCAATCGTTGCGTATCCACAAACAAAGCGCAGGGAGTAACCAGTAAGGCCAAAGAATCCCAGCACCTCAGATACCGACTTTTGTATGGGCCAATCTATTACTGCTCAAACCTTCGTAGGATCCACCGAAACTCTGTTAGCAGACACAAAGTGCCCTAAATATTCCAGCTAGTGCTGTCCAAAGCTGCACTTGGAATATTTTGCATAGAGTTGGTGTTGGCAAAGTGTTTTTAAGACAATCTCGATATGACGAATATGATCATCAAAGGAACGGCTGTAGACCAAAATATCATCTATAAAAACTAGGATGAACTTCTGTAGGTAAAGCTTGAAGACAGAGTTTGCCGGTGCATTAGAGAGGCCAAATGGCATTATGTGGAATTCATAGTGCATCTCGTGAGTTCAAAAGGCAGTTTTAGGGATGTTAGATGGATGAACACGAATCTGGAAATAACCACTACGCAAATCCAGCTTCGAAAATATTTTAGCTCCATGTAATTCATCTAGTAGTTCATCCACAGTCGGCATAGGAAATCGGTCTTTGACGGTGATGGCGTTAAGAGCTCTGTAGTCGACACAAAATCACCATGTCCCGTCTTTCTTCCGAACTAACAACACATGTGATGAAAAATGACTGGTGAAAACTTGAATGACATGGTCTTGCGACATCTCCTGGACCAATCGTTCTATATCATTTTTTTTTGGAAATAAGGATTTATCTGAAAGAATTTATACAAGGATAGCGAATAACGATTTCCTACAGCCGTGCTAATCACTTACAGAGTCTCCATTTTATTCGCTACCTACTAAAGCAGTAAATGAATAAAAATAGTAACGAAATAATGAATTAAGAATAAGTCAGCCTTAAAATTAATTAGGAGCACACATAATCATGTAGTATAAAAGGTGGTCTGGTCTCCCGCTTGTTACGGTCTCGTGGCCACGCATGCGTAACAGGAGACTACTCACATCACCTGATAGCCTTGTTGGGAGAATTTATAAAGCACGATAGTACCCTAATTCCTCCATTTTGGAAGCGGGTACCAGAAACTTTCCTAACTTCTTTTGGCGGAGTATATTGGCTAGAAGAGAATCATTACAAGGTGGTCTGGGCATTAGAATAGGTAACGGTAAAATTGCCAATGTATGGAATTCGTCGTGGCTCATGGATAATAATCAGCCTTTCCTTAACACAAATCCACCCCATCCTTAAAATTTATATGTTGAAGTCCTTATGAAAGCCAAGGTAGAAAATGGGATGACGAACTTATACGTGAAATATTTGAAGTCTCGGATGCAACGCGTATTCTGCAAACTCCAATCAACTAGGGATTCGAGGATATGTGGTTCTGGAAACATGATATAAGAGGGTGCTACTCAATTAAAAGCAGTTACAGGCTATCAATAAGTGATTTTACAGCTTCGAATGGTGTATTTAGCTCGTGGAACACACTATGGAAGTTGGAAATTCCTTCTCGACTCAAAAATCTTCTTTGACGAGCAGCAAAAGGGATTCTGCCAACCAAACATAAACTTCATTCTAGAGGTGTTTAGTTGCAAGGAAGCGGTGGAAACCGACCTCCACGATCTTTTTAAATGCCAAACTATCTCTAGTGTTTGGCCGACAAACCTTCAACTGAACCAAGAAATAATGGCAGTCGGTGTTTGGTTATAGTTCTAGATCCAATCGATAGATAAGGAAAAACTTAACCACATTACCTTCAAGATGCATGCAGTTTGGCACACTCTCAATCGTAAACTCTGGGACAACGTGACTACTAGCCCTACTGATATCTACAAGCAGGTAGAAGGTCAACAGTGTGCATGGCTTCAGTATAGGAATAAAGTATAACCGTACAATGGCCTTGACAAGGTAATTAGGTACCCGACCCGGAATTATGGGTAGGACCCGAAGACAATGAACGGACGTCAAACAAGCATTATTACACATTAATGATGAGGAGCCACTCAACGGCTCCCCAGCATTAATATCCACTTACTGCGCATTAAAGGTGAAATAGAGAGTCGTTGCGCTCAGGAATATAAAAGGACGCTCACACTTGTAGAGAAGACACGCAACATTATTAGACTAAATCTCACTATTGTGCTCAACATTGTACTCAACACTAAGATTAATAATACTAAGATACCGGTAACATTCTTACCGTTAGGCTCTTCATAACAAGCTTTACAAGACAGATCCATCCCTTTCATATGCCGTGTTGATGTTACTTGGTCCTCACTTAAAGAGGCTGTTAGAATAATTATCATTGTTATTATATTATTCATTATTATTTTTCTATAGCTCATAAATATTTATTTATATTTAATAATGATAATAATTCTTTTATTGGTTAGATAATATAAGGAGCAGTTTCAACTGCTCAGATAACCATCTCACGTTGATGGAACTGTGAGATGGTTTTATCAACTTCTCAGGGACTCTGGTCCTCTCCCCAACCTTCTGAAAATAAACTAAGATCCTCTCTCCATCAGAGTTCTTAGGCTAAGGGAAAGCTCAAGGTCTGGAGGGAGAAACCAAGTCTTCATTGAAGCATCTGCAAAACCATGGAGCCAGGTATGTTGTTTAAACGCTAATTAAGTATATGTGAAAATGATATGTTCCTAAGGTCCTGTATGCTTAAATATTTGACTTACATTTGGTATTAAAGCCAGGTTGTAGAACATATAGTTTTCCATATATTAGGATGATAAGCAGTATTATTTTTAATTATTTATTGTTTGTATAGTTTGCATATGTATGCTCAGGCTTTAGAATTAATATATGCCTTTTCATATATATAATGATGATCCATGCATGTAGCCGCCATTATTCTAATTACATTCGCACATTCCGTTAATTTAGTGATGTCTCTCTCTGGCTTCTCTTTTTGTTTCTCCCCCAGATACGTATTTCAAATATGTATGAATAAGGGGGATGTGTGAATGCTGCATGGGAAAACCAATAAATTAAATTTACAGTGCATGTTTAAATAAAGCAATATAGACTAAAACATGGTTTTGGAATTAGCTTCTCAAGTTGTGCTATGTATGAAGAAAGGTTTATATCTGCATCTTATATTACTGCATTTACGCATTGACAAATTATAATGGATTTATGAATTTTAGCTTTACGATGATGATGAATAAGCTGCATAGAATTTCATTGCATGTACGGCATATTACATTGCATGACGATGATGCATATTATAATATTTTTTTATATATCCGGATGGTTTTATGAATTGGCATGTACGGTCTTTTAATTCATTGCTTCCGTTTATAGACATGTGTATCAGTGTATGTATGGATTCATATTTATAGACATGTAATAAGCATGCATTAAGATATTCACATGGTTTATATATATTGCATGTGAGGGTTGTATGTATTGGCATGAATATGTATTTTGCCTTTAGGCATTTATTACTGTCTTTTACGTAATATTACTGCATCAGTGTTAATTATTTATGTAGTCAATATTGATTCAATCTCTAAGATATTCCATATTGATATGCAGTGATCACTATATTATGTATTTCTTTTAGATTGTTATGCTTTATTGATTTTATGATTTTATTTTATTATAATTATTTNTTTCAACGTAAGTTTTCATAAATGTTTTTGGATACACTTCATATGTCCATCTCATACTTAAAATCAACCAACCTCCTTAACTGTCGTCCTCAACAACTTCAACTATGATCAACACCATTAGATCATAACTTAAGGATATCGCACATCCAAATATATCATAATATCATCATCACTTAAATTCCTCTAAACCATAACATTTTTAACAATAGAGAGATATTCCCAACTCTCAAGTAATCACCAAGGATAATTCTCCAAATATCCAAACGGAAGGTTTCAACTTCCAAACTAATACCAAACCAAC
>CM008335.1:20320915-20336823 GCA_002525835.2 Ipomoea batatas
GAAATTCTCTTGAACCAATTAAAATCCAGGCCTAATCGTATGATACTTAATAATCCCAATTTTGGAAAAATTCGAATTGAATCTACATCCTTAAAATTTTCTCGGTTCGTAACCGATACGTAGTTTGCAGCTTATCGATAATTAATCCTTAAGAGAAAAATTATTTCAAGCACCGAATAGTTTTCTCTTAAATGTCATAGCTTAAAAAAATTTATATCGCTATTCTCGAATCTTAACTTTGTCGGAAAAACCGAGGAGTTACAATTTCTACAAATACATTAGCTGCCTTCTGTGCACTAAATTGGTGTGGTAATGTTCCAAAGTGCACATATTTAGTAATCCTATCCACAACTACCATGATGGTTCCTTGTCCTTGTGATACCGGTAATCCTGTTATGAAATCCATTGTTACATCTTCCCAAACTCTTGAAGGAACTGGGAGTGGTTGGAGTAGTCCTCCAGGGGGTTGTGTTGAATATTTGGTGAAGTTGCAGTATGTCAGGCTCTGAGTTATTTTCCTTTCGTATAGTCTCTATAAGTTCTGGGATTGGTTTACTTACTGTGAGGAATACTTCTCCATATGAGCTGTTCGGTGCTGTCTCTTTTTCTCTTCTTGAAAGAGCATCTGCTACTTTATTATTGCTGCCAGGTGTATACTCTATTTTGAAATTATATCCCATTAATTTTCTAACATAGTATTGTTGAGTTGGGGTTTGCACTACCTGTTGTAACAACTCCTTCAAGCTTTTATGATCTGTTCGGATGATGAAAAACCTCCCTAGTAGGTACTGCCTCCATTTTTGTACAGCTTCTACAATGGCAAAAAGCTCCCTGTTGTATGTTGATGAGTTTTTTAATCGTGATCCCAACTTTTTGCTGAAAAATGCAATTGGTCTGTCTTCCTGCACCAAAATCGCCCCAATGCCTTCATTAGATGCATCTGTTTCTACAATGAAATGCTTGCTAAAATCAGGAAGTCTTAAAATCGGGGTCTTTGTCATTGCAGTCTTGAGGGTCGTAAATGCTTCCTCTGCTTTCTGCCCCCAATGGAATGCATCCTTTTTAAGTAAGTCAGTTAGCGGAGCTGCGATGTTGGCATAACCTTTTATGAAACGATGGTAATATCCTGTCATTCCCAAGAATCCCCTTAATTGTCGAATAGTTTTTGGTTGTGGCCATGATAGACGCCAAAAGTACCTATTTATCTATAAGTTATTAAGTTGATTTCTCGCTAAAAACAAGTCTTAGAGAGTGCAATTACGTGTTTATATGATATTTCTCTAATAAATTGCAAATGAGTTCTGTGTGGAGTGTTTTGAAGAATTCTCTCAGGAATGAAGGCTGAAATCAACCAAAAGAGGGCATAAACCATTGAAAAAAATAATCGATCCACATGGGAACACACGAGGACCGAACCGGAAACAACAAAAGGAACGAAAATGAAGAAACCACGCCCACGAGCCTCACACGCGTGTGAGCTGGCGTGGAAATATTCCAGTAGCTGTCCACGCCAATCCACACGCGTGTGGCAGACGTGGGGCGGCACCAGAAAATCTGCGCGATGTTTTAGTATTTAAGGGACATTTCAGCTAGGTTTAGAGAGTCTTTTGTCTCATTTTTCATTCTACAATTTTAGGTTAGGTTAGATAGGACTTGGAGGAGGAAGAGAAGCTCCTTAGAGAATAGAATTTGGATCTTTACACATTGGAGATCTTTTGGGTAACTTCTTTCATTAAAGACTTATTTCCTCTTTGGATTTCTCTTACTTTTCCTTTTCCTTAAAGTTGTTTGTGTTTTATCTTGATCTCGTAGATATGCTTTTCTATTTTGACGCTTTGATGTTGTTTAAGCCTATGAGAGGCTAATCCCTAGGATAGGGGCTAGATTGAATGGATGATTGGTGTTCATGATCTAATTTGATTAATGAGTTTGATTTCTTTGGGGAATGTTGAATCTGTGTGTATGTTTTGTATGATATTGTTGGATGGAGGGCCCCGATCTCTCCAAGAGTATAGGATCATCTCTTTGGCGAGATATCGCAAAGAGGTGTAGCCCACTACCCACATCTCCCGCTCTCAATCTGAGAATATGAGATCCGGAGGGAACTTGTAGACAAAGTGTTTGATGAAATTCCCCAACCGACTGAGTATTGGTAGCTTGAGTGTGACGCCACTCAGGACAATGTTCCAAGCTCCTTCAACCATAACTCAAAGGAAATCAATACTCTACCTTGCACCTTTAACCAATCTCCATGATATCTTAGCCCCATCCGTCTTAATTTCCCTTTGTTCACTTCTTTATTTTATCAACCTTTGCTCTCTTAACACTTCCTTTTACCTATGACACCCCAACCTCACACAGGCTGAGATAGATAAAAACTCAACACAACAGCTGCCTATCTCAACCAACAACAGAACATAGCGGAAGCGAATATAAAACATAAGGGCATCATGCCACATCTAGGTAGAAAACACAGCCTAGATGCACAGGCTAACCATAAAAACTGAACTGTATAAACGATAATCCTCAAATCACGTTCAATAATTNACAGTCAGTCCACCCATCAACCTCCAAAAGACACTCAAAGATCCACCACTCCATACTCATACTCAACTCAGCCCAAGACCCACCACTCAGAGTGCTCATCTCAGATATGAACACCAACCAACTCCCAAATAATAGACTCATATAATGGACTAAGAGGTATGAATAAATACTCAGAATCAAGGTAACATATCCAGTAGAATACTCCAACAAACTCCAGAGCAAAGGAGGAAACAAACAACGGATCACTCACCTCCACCAACCACTACCCTTACTCTCACGGAAGACCCCAACGGTTACATTATCCCGCTAGAGCGCCCCGCAAGAGCAATTCTCACACACCGAATCAGACTCAGCTCAGAATACAAAGAAATGTTCCGGAATACAAAGATCAAATTATACTACACCAAGATTTCATCCAACAGAGGCCAAATAACATGGGAATCCAAACCAACAAATGATCATATACATCAATAGACAAAGGATCAAGACACAAGTCCACGAATCCAACAACGCAGTCAATAATAGGCTAATAATCGAGGAATTGCAGGATTTCCAACACCAAATATTATCATATAGAGTGAGAGTGTAAAAATAGATTTTGATGGACATAGTGGTTACCTTTGAAGCGTAATTAAATCCAAAAGCACATTAATCCAAAGCAACACCAACTCTACTCATAAGCTAGGTCCATAATCGTGAACCTGAAGATCAATATAATCTAATACCATCACTAACTATTAATAACAATACTAATATTCCTACTCGGTCCATTATAATTATCACCCGGGATCCATAATTATTTACTACCGGACTATAGCACCTAAACTCTAATAATTAAGCATAGGAACATGATCACTTAATAATAATAACAACCTAGTAATATAGTTACTAATCCATAATAATCCTAATCATTAACTAATAACAACCTTAATGGTTAACACCTAAACTCATAGTATGATTACTTATAAAAGCTTAAAAAGGGAAATTTACCTTAACCATCCTGCTAACCCAAGGATTCGAACCTAGGCCCTTCGACTTAAACCTTGGACGCCCTACCACCACGCTACACCAGCCCGCTGTGTTACGTTACACCAACAACAACATACAACCAGTCACCCTTGCCAGCTAACATCACAGCCGCATGCAACGGCAAATACCAACGGAGTCCGCCACTCACTCCACCGCATTCTGCTTGCTCGAACGGGGGAGGGCACACCGCCGAACCACGCCGCTACCTTCGTTAAACGGAGAAAGGAGCTCCGCTAACGTGCTCCGCTGCGCCACTGGATGCGTCGAAGAAGATGGTCCGATGCCGGGAGGGATTGCAAGTCGCCGAACCCGCCTCCTCCATTGATGTCGACGCCGGAAACAGAGCTCCCAAGGTTGGCCGGAGATTGTTGCAGCTGCGAGACCGCCGCCGACGACACCCGCTCGCCGCCTGGAGTTCGTCGTTCGTTGCTGGAGAACAGGGGGAAGATGGAGACCGGAGCTGCTACGTACTCGCCGGCTGCTCCACGTTGCCGTCGGCCATACGCTTCGTTGATGCCGTAGCTATTTATCGGCGAAGAAAGATCACCGTGACTCACCCGTTGCGCTGCTGGTTCACCGAGCCCCATTGTCGCTGATAATGGAGAGTCTGAGTCACCATTGCTGCTACCGGTTGGAGCTTCCGTATCGACGTGAAGCTAAGCCGAGAGAGAGGGAACGAGAGAGAGACAGAGAAGGCTGCTGCATGATCAATTTTCTATATATATATGTGTCGTCTATTTTTAGTAGGTTAGGCCTCCTCATTGGATTTGGGTCATTTAGAGTGTTGGGTCAAATATTGTTACACTATAATTATATTGGACCTTAGGATAATTTATTGAACCCATAGCCCAATAATACATATATATATATTCATACATAACTATGGGCTTATAATATAACCTTAAGAAGATATAAATTATATGGCCTCAATAATATTTGTTTATGTAGGAAAAATATATATATATAACTATAGAAATATTGGGCTATAGACTATGATTATTAATCAAACAATAAAATATATATATTAGAGTATGTAGTCCCAAGCCCATAGGAAATAATTATTTAAATAATTACTTAATAGTAAATAACCCCTCATTTTAAATATTTATATCTAAAATAATAATAGGGAAAATGCGGGGTGTTACAAATTGCCAATGACCTATGGATTGACCATAGTTCATGGCAACATACCAAACCCAATCCAACAAATCCCAGATTTCAGAGTATGGTGGAAGCATCATAATTGCACTGGGCAGTTATTACTTATTAAACATTTAAAAAAACAGAGAAGAGAGGCAGAGAGATATACCAGACAGCATCGTTATACAATTATACTTACAACCATTCCAATTTCCAGTGCAGAGTGGATAGTGTGATTCCTCAAACCTGGGGCAGTTATTAAGTCAACTCATCATTATGTAGAGCCACAGCCACCATGGTTCCATGCTCAGGCAGTCAAGCAGTCAAGCACTCAAACATACACAATTTAGTTTTAAACAGTATAAAGCACAACTCACAAGCATAAGCATAAAATAGTAAAACAGTAACCAAATAAAGATATGAAATACTTCAGAGAATTGAAATGTAATTAACTGGTATTGTAGGCAGGGAAGAACCAACTCCAGTGCAGAACTCTGCACACAAAGAAAAAAATAAAAAAAATAAACAACATTAGACTTTAAACTAATTAACTAAAAAATAAACAAACTTATAATTAAAGTTAAAACTTAAAACAATAATTATCTTTTTCAAATTTCTCAACCTCATCAATGTTTTCTTCAACCAAAAGAGGCTGATTGTGCAACCTAAACCTAGAAACATTATCAACCGTGACAGAAAAAACTGACTTCAACCCCCACTCTAGTAGGCAACTTTCCAGTGACTTAGCTATGTATTCCCCCTTATGTGAAGAAATAGGGACAAAGGAAATTATTTTTTTTTCTGTAGCTTCTACTCATTATCTATGAAATGTGCAGTTGTGCACATGTAGTTGATTCTTTGTACAGAAGTCCAAGTATCAGTAGTGATACTAGCCCTTTGGCAGCTAGTCCTAAAGAAATTCTTCAAATTAACCCTCTCATCAGAATAAATTTTCAGAATATCCCTACTTATTGTCCATCTTGAAGGAATTTTGAACATAGGACAGCAAACAAGAATAAATTTCCTAAAACCTTGACCCTCCACAAACCTAAAAGGTAGCTCATCAGCAATAATCATTTCACAAAGAGCTCTCCTAATCAACCCCTGATAAAAAACCCAGGTTCCTAAAACCCCTTCTGCACCTTCAGACTCAGTTAAACCAGAACTAGGGGCAGGAGAGAATTTGAGTAGAGATTGCCTAGTGATAAGACTCCGAGATACCCTTATTTCAAGCACATTTTAGGGTGTTTTATCGCGTTTATAGCATCCTTACTTGGTAATAATTTTCATAAATACTTGAAAATCACTAACTGATGCACAGAAGCTACTTTTAGCTTAAAAGAAGTAAAACAGGAGCCCCGGGAGCAAATAGGACCAAAAGTTGAGCTTAAAGAGCAAACCAGGCAAGAGCGGAGCCCCGGAGGACTAAACTGGAAGACCACACGCGTGTGAGCTGGCCTGAAAACTTTCTAGAAGCTTCCCACGCACGCTCACACGTGTGTGAGAGGCGTGGAGATGGTGATGCGCGAATTTCAGCTAGGGTTATCATTTCGGAGATTATTTAAACCCCTTTGATGAATTTCCAGAGGAGGTTTTCCAGAAAATTAGTTTTCCTTTTCTTAGTTTTTCCTTTGGAGAACTTTCTCCATTTTTCTTAGTTTTTTAGATTAGATCAATCTCCATTGTAGAAGACAACAAGCTTGGATTGAAGATTTTCTTCTCTCTAGGTGATCTCTATTTCATTTCTATAATTTTAGCTATCTTGTTCTTGGATTAAATTAGTTTTTGCTTGCATTTCATATTATGAGTAACTAGTTTAGTCTAGGGATTTGGATTGTGTGATTGAATATTGCTTGTGTGATGATCTTATTTCTATATCTTAGATCTATGAGTTTGTGTTGATGGATTATCTATTCTTGTCTTTTGATTGTTGTTTTGATGAGATCTTGTTTGGATTTGGCCAATCTAGATGAGAGATTGAGCTCTTGACTCTTTCATGTCTTTGATTAGAGTTAGGATTTGAAGCTTGACACAATCAAAGTTCCTATGGACTTCTTAAGAATAGTAGGATAGTGTGTAGCTTAAGTGTTTGATAAAATTCCTCTTAGAACTTTGGATGCTTGAAGGCACTCCTAAGTCAAAGAAGCCTTAGTACACAAATGTGGAAAAGGACTAAGACAACAAATTCTTGAATAGACAATATTCTAGCAATCCTAATCCATGATCTTAGACACTCCACTATGCAATATTCATGAACACTATCCAATCCCTACCCCTTTTACATATTCACAAAATCACTTTTACTTTACTACTCTCTTGCACTCAAACCAACCAAATGAACTACTCTCACTCACAAATCACCCTTCACCACACTTGAATCCTATGCATGATCCAATCAAGTAAACTCCCGAACGTTTGACACACCTCCACGTCCCTCCTTCGAGACCGACACTCGGGGAGTCACAGACTTTCCATTTTAACATATAAATATCTTTTGAAGAATCAACCCCTACACAGTACTGCTTTTTCAAAATGGCGTCGTTGCCGGGGAGGGCAATAGGTTGTCATATGTTTTTGTTTACTATGATTGAATGAATGCTAGATTTGAGTAATGTTAATCCATTCCACTTAATTTTGTTTTATTTTTACTTGTTTTTGCTACTAACCCAATTGACTACATCTAGTCAATTGTGGAAATTTTTGTTTCATTGATAATTTTACTAGGTGAATGCACACGCGAGCAAAAGGAAATCAAGGTTTACTACCCTACATTCTTGAAATTAATAGAGCAACTAGAAGGAAAAATACCCAAGGATCACTAATGGCTTCATCAAGCGCAACAAGAAATCCACAAGGAAGAGGCACAAGTATACCAAATCCACCCCCAGTTCCAATTAATCCACAAGTACCGATTAACCATGAAGAACCAATCATTGAAGAACCACAAGCTAACAGAGCAAATAATCAAGAGAACAATCGTGAAGAAGAATATTATGGAAATCCTCCAGAACCACAAAGATCAATTGCAGATTAGATGACTCCGGATTTTAACATGCACAACTCGATCTATGTACCTCCAATGGAGAATGTCAACTTTCACGTGCATCCAACTATTCTCACACTGGTTCAAAACAATCAGTATTCGGGATTACCATCTGAAGATCCCAACGCACACATCACAAGGTTTATACGAGCATGTGGGATGTACAGACAAGAAGGCGTTAGCGAGGAAATAGTTCGACTAAAATTATTCCCATTTTCAGTTATAGGAGAGGCAGCACGACGGTTGGAAAGCCAAGACGATAATCATTTCAGAACGTGGCAACAGTTGCATCGTGAATTCATGAACGAGTTCTTTCCCATTAACAAAACTATGAGGATTAGAAGGCTGATACAAGAATTCAAACAAGGAAGACTTGAAAGTTTGGGAGAGGCTTGGCGAAGATTCAAAGTTCTTAAAAGGCAATGTCCACAAGATCTGATGCACCCATGAGACATGATTAGCTCATTCTATGGAGGGTTAACAGATGAAGGAAAAATGTCGCTTGACTCATCCTCCAGCGACGCCTTTGTCTCCCTAGCTTTGCAAGAAGCTGAAGATCTAATCGAGAGAATATCTAAGAACACATCCTGTTGGTATGACCGAAGAGGAGATCATGGAGGAATTTATGAAGTTGATAATCGAGTGGCGAGTGAGGCCAAAATCGAAGCAATGAATCACGAAATCAAAAAGCTATAGGCTATGGTAGAAAAAATGGAAGGAAAGCCCAAGCCTTGCATGGCATTGGCACTTTATTGTAATATCTGTGGAGGACCTCATGACACCAATATTTACACTTCTTCGTCTGCATCTGAACAAGTTGAGGCGGTAGATTACCAAAGGAACTCCAACTTCAATTCTTATGGACAAAACCAAGGATCAAACAACAATTGGAAACAGGGAGAGGGTTGGAACAATAGCAACAATGATGGATATCAAGCGCAAAGACAATACAACTATGGACACAAGCCTGCATATGGACAAAATGACAAGAACAGACTGATGTACAATCAAAACCAAAGAAATGGAAATAATTGACCCAGTTCAGGCCACAATACGACTCTCAGCTTGATTTTACTCAGCAAAGGAGGGATGACATCCGTGAAGTTGATGAAAGACTTACAAGGACGATCATGGAACTCAAAAATGATCGGGCAAATCTGAAACAAGAGATTCCTCAAGAGATTAGACAAGAAATTTCTAGTCTTCGACAAGAGTCCAAAGCCACACTTAAGACAATTGAGAATCAAATTTCTCAAATGTTTAAGATGATGTCAGACCGACATTACGGACAACTCCCGAGTAACACTGAAAACAATCCGAAAGAGAGAGTCAACGCCATTGATGCCAAGGAAGAAGAACATGTGAAATGTGATCCAATGGTTGCCATCTGTAGAAAATGTCAATGTAAGGTAGATGACCAAAGAAACAAGACTACCTCTTGTAGTCCCAATCTCGAATTGAAGAATGCGAGTGATGGAGAAAACCACTTTGGAAGAATGCCCGAAAGAAAAGGAGCTACCACAAGACAACATCAAAAGTTCAAAAGAGAAAGAAACGGCTAGAGAAGGTATAATTAATGCTTTTATCCAAAAAATTTTCGATAACAAAGAATGCCGTGAGTTATTTCAGAATGACATTTGTGATAATTTTACTTGTTTAAGCCAAGAATCTTCGGCTTGCTTGACTGAGGGGTACCCCAGAAAGAAAGGTGACCGTGGAGCTTTGTTGATTCCTTGTTCTATATAGAATTTGGAACCTAGAAATGCTCTTGCTGATCTTGGTGCTTCTATTAATGTCATGTCTTCAAATCTTTTTGAGAAATTGAACTTACCATGTTTGAAACCGACGAGGCTGACTCTACGTTTAGCTGACGGAACCACACGGTATCCTGAAGGCTTAGCGGAAGATGTTCTAGTAAGAATAGGGAAATTTCTTGTGCCTGTCGATTTTATTGTTTGTAAGATGGGTGATGATGATCCCCATGAATCCTTAATTCTTGGAAGACCATTTCTGGCTTCTTGTCATGCACGAATAGATGTGAGTTCAGGTGAAATTACTCTAAGCTTCGATGGACAAGCCACACTTGATGGAAAGGAAAATGTGAAAGAAGAACCTGATGAAGAAGAAAGGGCAAAGGTCAAAGCTAAGATGAAACCAAAACCAAAGTGGAAAAATGACAAGCTTACATGGAAGAACACGTGGGTACCAAAATGCTTCTTACCCACTACCAAGGAATATGGTTGAATTTTAACC
Source organism: Ipomoea batatas (assembly GCA_002525835.2). Lineage (NCBI taxonomy): Eukaryota > Viridiplantae > Streptophyta > Magnoliopsida > Solanales > Convolvulaceae > Ipomoea > Ipomoea batatas. Next base: position 20,330,928 of record CM008335.1, read on the forward strand.
AAGGAATGATGCGTCTAGCCAATGACGTAAACCGTGGCGCTTCTTGGGAGGCAACCCAAGGTTTTAATAATATGCTTTACATTATTTTTATTCTTTCGTTTTTAATTTTTTTTTATTCTAATAAATTGCTACAATCATTTAGAACCATGTTTTGAGGACTAACTTGTAGGAGTCGGGACTAAAAATTGCTTTGGAAAAGCTAAGTTTGGACTTAGGTGTGAAGGGAAAAGCCAAAACCGGAAGAAAACAATGCAGTGGACTACCACGTGTGTAGTCGTGCGTGGGAATGAAGCAGTAGCTTCCCACGCACGCTCACACGCGTGTAGCCATGCGTGGGAGCGAGACAGAGAGCTCCCACGCACGGTCACACGAGTGTGACCGGCGTGAAAGCCTCCTACGGAATTAAAACCATTGTTCGGCCATTCCACGCCATTTTTCTCCCAAAACCTATTTTCTCTTCTCTTCTCCACGCAAGGAAGAACCCAAACTCAAGGTTTGAACACATCTTTTACTTTTTACCTTCAAAGAAGATCAAAAACATCAACATCAAGGTAATTTTTCATCTTTTTAACTCTTTATCCTTGAATATTCATGAGTTTGGAAGAGCTTGAATGAAAAATTTGTTCTACTTTCCCTTGCATGATTTTGAATGTTTTGAATGTTTAAATTGGTTTATAATGCTTCATAGAACTATCCTTTGATGTTTTCTTTATTTATTGATGGTTACATTGATGGATTGTTATATATCTTTGAGCTTCAAGTGTGAACACCATTGATGAACAAATGTGTTTGTTAGATTTCTTGTTGAAATTATGAAATTGATGCTTGAATTGATGAATAAACTTTTTGTAGGACTATTATATGCCATCAATTTGATTTTTCACATGCTACATTGTAACCCCTCACTCATTCCAATAAGCTGCGAACCTACGTACCTGTCACGAACCGTAAGGATTTTTAAAGTATGTGTTCGGTCCCAATTGTCCTAGGGAATGAATTAGTAGGCACTATACTATTAAGCTTGAACTTCCTACGTGATTAAATTAGCCCGTAAGAGAGAAAATTTATTCCGACCCTTGTATCGCAGTATTTCGCGATATACCAAAAATTATCTGATTTTTCAAATTAGTGACGGGATTATTTTCAAAATAATTTTGGTTTCAAAATTCTTCCTATTTAAATTATTTTCTACCGAAACTATATCTGTTTTAATCCCGAATAGTCGAACCGAAGATATTTTCCCTTACCCACCACAAAAATGTGACACTTGGCAACTCCCTACACCACATGTTATTATTTAAATATTTTTTGAAGATGATCAAAATGGAAACTTGATCTCCAAGTTTCTTATTCCTTACCTTATAAGAAACAATGTAGCTTGATCTCCAAGTTTCTTCATCCCTAAAGTGTTGCTATAAAAGGAGACTTGATCTCCCATTTTCTTCATTCCATACCCATTTGGCCGAAATTTAGAGAGGAAAAAGGAGAGGAAAATTCTTCATCTTCTTCCTTGAGTTCAAGAAGCTTCATAGCCAATTTGTTCACAAGATCATCATCTATTCGGTAAAAATCCATTTTTATTCGGTTAAAAGCTTTGTTTTCTTCCCTAGAACCTAGCTATAGGTTAAGATTTCTTAAAATTATTGTTATGGTGGTATGTTTTGCCTAGGGATTTTGGTGAAAAAATTGAGTAAAGGAGAGGATTTAGCTATTGATGTTTAAAGGGTTTGGAGGAAAATCTAGCCTCTCAAGTTTCTTATCAAGTGGCTAGAATCCCATTAAGTGTTGATGAGAGTTTTTGTCTTCAAGGGTAAGATTTCATGTTCACTAAAATTATTATTTACCCCATATATATGTATATTCATAAATGATATGATATGATATCAAAATTATGTGTTTTGCAAAATTATGTGCATTATGATGTCCATGTGATCACAAGTGCATTGCATAATATGTGTATGATTCTCGAATTATCGAGAATTGATTTTTACGGGTCAAACCCGTGTGTTGAGTAAATGCTTGGCTTGGAATTTTGGTGTTATGTTCATATATGTACTAAGAATGATATATTCTTATGGAATGAATTATTGTGAAGAAAAATATGTCTTGAGAAATTATATATTTTTGAAGAAAATATTTATTATGAAGAAATGATATATTTTGGAAATTATATGTACATATTTAGTCTTGGAGGATAAGAATACTTGTTGTCGGTCTGAGCTGGAAATGGGCTGCAGTCCAGATTATTATGAGCACTTAGGGTTGCGGTTCTATTTGCTATTGATATGAGAACCTAGGGCTGCGGTTCTATTGATTGAGTATTGGTGTGGATTGTATCCCCAACTTGGTATTTAATCCTCCTTGACAAATATGTTATTTTGGGAAAAGTATATCTCCACATTATCTTGGAAAAGTATATTATGAGATAAATGATAAAAACCCAAGCCTATATTTTTCGGGGTGAAATGGAACTTACTTAGCTTATGCTAATTTTGGGATATACACCCCTTCGTTTTTGTGTTGAAATGATTTTTTGCAGGTGAACATGAATAGGATGGAAGTGAGGTTGAGATTAGTCCATTTGAGGAGTAGGCATTTGGAGGAAATTTTGGTTGTATAGTTACTTCCTTGTATTAAGTTGGACTTTGGATGTATTTTGATGTTGTAAGTTTAGCCTGTGCACTTAGAGTAGAGTTTGTCAAAGAGGTGATAGAATTCACTCTAGGTGTGGCGGTAACACCCATTTTCTGCTGGTTAGATGTGTAAGCTTTCGCAATATATTATTGCGATTTTGTATCAAATTTAAGATGTGAAAATTGGGGTGTTACATACATTGCCCAAATTGAATTTTCAATTTCAAACCCTAATTTTGAATTTGGGGAAGAAGATGAAGTTGACTTTTTGAAATTCTTGACTTTTGAAGTTGACTTCTTATTTGACTATGAAATTGATATATCTTATGATGAATTTATGCATGTGTGTGATAATGGAATGATATTGTTGATATTCTTATGCTAGAATTGTCCAAAATATAGGGGAAACTATGGCGAAATTTTCGAAAATCCTTATCCCTATATGTTGTAATACATTATCTTGACAATGAATTTTACACAATTACAATGGTTACTTATTCAAAACCAATTACCATGAATGTTAATTTCTACAATTTGTAGGATGGGACGCTTCAAGGAAATGGCAAAGAAATCAAAGCATGATCATGGTGAGTCGAGTCAATCGAGGACACGGCAACAAGCTACAGCTCAACAGGCTACGCAGGAGCCGGGGTCAAGGTCATTACGACACTTGACACCCATCCAACTCACAACAGTGGATAACTATAAAGGGAAGAAGCTTTCTGTTGGCCGTCACTTCGATGACAACGTTTTAAGAGAATTTTGGTTGTTTGAACGAAGTAAATAGGCTTCTTAGGCACCCACAGCTCCGCTATCTGTTTGAGTGGAGAGGACTCACCTATGCGCCTGTCACTTATGAATTCTTGGCGACCTTGGAAATTAGAAGGGAAGTCAACAATGCAAGAGAGTCTATTTCATTCACTCTATTCGGCAACCACTACAGTATGTCTGTCAACACTTTGGATGTTACGCTCGGATTCCATGATGCAGTAAGCGTGTCAATGCCATATTTCAGAGATTTCAAGGAGAATTTTGATTCAGATGCAGTTGCTAGGCAATATTGGAGAAGCATCACCAACAATGCCTCATACAACTCTTCAAACTTAAATGCAAAACTCATCACCCGCAATGCTCTAAAGGCTATCAGATTAGCATTTGCTATAAATCTCTCAAGCAGAACCACAAATCGCAACAAGGTATACAAGCAGGATCTATTCTACATGTGGTGCATGGAGAATGATGTTGGCATCAACATGGGCGTTCAAGCCAGAAAGTGGCTCCAGACCCAGCAAAAGCCTAAGGTTCAGACTGTGTTTATTGGACCTTTTGTTACTAAACTGTGCATCGGGTTGGGCCTATTGGACCGGTTGATGGGAGAGAGATCTGAAGGTTGCACAATTTCTTTCTCCGTGGGTGAGTTCTTTGCCGCAGAATTAAAGCTTGAAGGTGATGATGCACCTGATCTAGAGGCTTCTGATGAGGATGATGATGAGGACGAGGAAGAGAATGAGGATGAGGATGTTGCACACGAGCAAGGCCCTATTCCAATGGATTGGGACACGACGCAGAACTTTCATAGGCAGCTCCATGACGAACAGATGAACTACTGGCGTGAGCAGCATACATGGCAAGAAGGCCACTTCACATCCATCTCCGCGAGACAGGATGTCCACACCGAAGACCTCAACCACATGAGAAGGGCAGTGGAGGAAAATGATAGGAGAATTGTCGCTCTTGAAGCTAGATTCGACAGACAATTCCATCCCTTCGGTGATGACTGATGCCTTCCTTCGTTTAATCTCGATCCTGACCTATTGACATTTGATACTGAGTTCCTTGACAGTGGTTACTATGGTTGTTAGTGTAACACCCCGTAAATTCGTTCAAGCCTTTCGATCGATAATTAATTCCTTGGGCAATTCAATTATTTTAATTGGGCTAGTTCTTGCAATTTAATATATATATATATATATATATATATATATATTCCTTGAGCCTAATTTAATTATTCTAATCAAGAGCCCAATTATTGAACTTATTCTTGTAAGGGATTTTATTCAATTTGGATCCTTACAATCCTTGTAATTAAAATATTCTTACATAGCCCAATTTCTTAATATTTATAAGTATAATGTCTTTAAGACATCTTATGGGCTTCTTTATTCTAATATATCTATTTAATTGTAAGGGATGAATTCATTAGCCCAACTTATTATTCTTGTACATATTAATTCTTGTAAGTAATATAATATAAGACTTAAGCCCATTCCATATTAAAGTCTTTCACCCTAATACATTATATGTATCTTAGTATATATATTCAAGATTAAAAATCCCTAAAGGTTTTCACTCCCTCTCCTCCCTACACACTATTCACGCCATTTCCATCTTCATTTCCTTCCAAATTTGATCTTCATTTCTCCTACAAGTTTTCAAGTCAAGATTGCTCCTTTAAGCTTGTTTAGGATTGGGTAAGTGCATCTAGCTAAGAATCTACCTTGCATTTTATGGTTTTGCTAGTCTTTTTGCATATTCTTATGTGTTTCTTTTGGGGTTCTTTGGGTAAAAAGAAGATCAAGAAGGTGGTGGGGCTTTGTGAGCTTGTTGACGCTTGGCTAGGTGGAAGAAAGCTCTTTGAGGTAACCACTATGTCCATCAAAATCTATTTCTACACTCTTATTCTATATGATATTCTTGGTGTTGGAAATCCTGAAATTCCTTGGTGTTTAGCCCTATTTTTGGTTGTATTTGTTGGATTTCATCTTGATCTTTTGCTTAGTGTTGTTATGATCATTCATGATTTAGATTTCCATATTTTTTGGCCTCTAAATGGATGAAATGTTGGTGTATTTGGATCTGATTATTGCATTCTGGAAGGGGTATATTTTTTGTGTCTGGGCAGATGTGACACCCCAACCTTACACAAGCTGAGATAGAAAAAACCCCAACACAACAGCTGCATATTTCAACCAATAACATAACATAGCGGAACCGAATTTAAAACCTAAGGGGCGTCATGCCACATCTAGGTAAGATAACACAGCCTAGATGCACAGGCTAACCATGAAAGCTGAACTGTATAAACGATAACCTCAAATCCTGTTTCAAAACATCCAACGACTAGTCAAGAGTATATGAAATCTCAAATGGCACACAGGCCCAAAAACCAAAGTCTAAACAACATAAACTAAGTCTAAGCAACGTCACAAGGTAGGCTCTAACGCGCTCGCGCTCAGACTTACTCCATACCTGGAAAACACACA
>CM008335.1:20342402-20357386 GCA_002525835.2 Ipomoea batatas
TTCCCCCTTCTAAATTTTATATTTCATATTATTCATTCGTATATTTTGTGCTAATGAATTCTAAAGTACATTAGCAAAGATGTAGCTAAGTAACCACACAAGGAGGAACCAATTCTAGGGCTTCGACTGAGTTTTATCTTCATATATATCGCGTATACAAGGGGAACGACGAAGAATTATACACTCATGACTCAATAGGTGAAAGGACTATTTTACCCCTTCATTTGACGTCCACTTAACGAGCTTGTGACGGAAGGACCAACATTGGAAAGAATTTGATAGTCAAGTGTCAAAATTGTTCAAATTAAAAGACGGAGACCAATTGTGAAAAAGTACTATACTCGAAGGACCATTACTGGAATTAACTCTTCTACTACTTATCGTATTTTTTGTAATAAGTTATACTAGCTACTTAAAAAGGGTCTTGTTGTCGTCAAGCCTAGTTGTATGCAGAAGTGATATATATATGTTACCCAAACTCCTATTGCTTGAACTTCTATTGTCTGCCAAGCACTTTGTGCTCAAATGGCATGTAGTGGCCTCCCTCAAATGAAAGGTCATGAGTTCGAGCCTCAGTGGAGGAGATATCAAAATTGACTCTTTGTTCTTCAACAGGTTGAGAAAAAGTATAAATGAACGGATACTACAATGTAATAGGGTCAGTTGTATTCAAAAAAAAAAAAAAAAAAAAAAACTTCTATTGTCTACAAAATCATGTTAGGGTTGGTCTAAAGTCTTGTTTAAAAGTTGTGTTGTGTGCAAAGTCATGTTATGCTTACGTGAGCATCTACATCACTCTCTAGACTTATGTTGCTTGAAATTCTTGATGTATGCAAATTCATGCTGCTTATAAACTTCTACTGTCTATAAACTTCTTTTGTTGGCAGGCCCAGCCCTGGGCAAGGGCAGGCTGGGCCCTTGCCCAGGGCCCATGCATGGAGAGGGCCCATCCTACCCCTAATATACATATATATAGTATATATAAGCATAAGTACATAATATGCGTATGTTTTAACAAATGCTTAAATAGCTTGGATGGCAACATACTTGAATTTCAATGCTTTTATTTGAATTTGAATTTGATGAGGGATCAAACCCTTCCCTATAGATTTTAGAAAAAAAAAATCTGGAAAACACTTACTTGTTGCTTATTAAGTTATTTTCTAATGTATTTTTTTTAAAAAAAAATTACTGAAATTCCTCAACTATCACTTTTTTGCTCATTTTCTAATGTATTTTTATAAAAATTATTTTTAATTTATATTTTTTGTGCTTAATAGTATTTTTAATGTAGTTTTCAAATATATAAATTTTTATATACTAATACTAAACATATTATGAAAATTTGAATTAAAAATAACTTTAATCAAGTCACGTTAACCAAACAAGACATATAAAATACGACGGTGGAGGTTATATGATATATTTTGAGATTCAATTATGAAAAAAATTAAAAGATAATTTAGAATTTACTCCGTACTTTTTTTTAATGAATATCTAATCAATGTAATATATAAGCTTCTATTATGTGTCATCGTAATAAAATTAATCTAAAAAAGTTTGAAAATGATCTAGCTAAAAGAAAAGAATTTTATAAAAATCATATAAATATAGAAGATGTGTAATTTATAATATGCTTTCTATTCGAACTTTTTTATCTAAGTAATTATATTTAATATTTTTTTATGAATATTTTTATCACGTTTTGAAATATTTTAATTTATTATATATTACGATAACAATGCTATTTCTTATAAGTTTACTCGATGTTAAATTATTTAATTATTTTTTATAAACTATAATTATTTAGTTATGAATGCATTTATACGATTATTTATTATATTACATTTAGGAAAGCACCTATAAATTTTTTTCAAGATTATTATTGTGTATATAAAATTGTTAAAAACTTGTTAATCTTATTTAAAGTTATTGATTGGTATTAGTATATTTTTCCTTATTTAGGGTGTGTTTGGTTCATGGGTTTAGACACTAGGAATTGGAATCAAAATCACAGTTAGTGTTTGGTTACGTTGACAACTTTTTAAAAACACAGCTATGAGTTTTGGTTACCCCTTCAATAAAAAATTACATTTTCTAATTATAAAGGAGTATCATTACATCTTATTGGATGTTATTATATTCGGTGCCTTGATTTTTTATTTTTTTTTCATATTTTTAAATATTTATTCTCATTATAGGGTCATAGACAACCAAACATCAATATTGGTAATCATTCGAATTCCATCCTACTACTAAACATGCAAAATACGTTCACCAAAACTCATTACCATTACCAAGTATTTGATTCCCATTTCGAATTCGATTCCCATGTGCGAACCAAACACACCCTTAATTTAAATTTTAGGTATGAAATATATATTAACCAAGGCCTATTCTTTTTATCGCGCCCCAGGCCTATAAAATGGTAGGACCGGGCCTGTTTGTTGGTGACGTCAACATCTACGCCATTTACTAATCTTCTTTTGTTGGTAAAGCTTTGCTATATTAGGCAAACATATGTTGTTAGTTGTTACCAACCTCTATTGTTGATGATATCACTATGATGTGAACATCAAAATTTTTTTGTGTTGAACTCTTCTTGTAGTCAACACGTTTGAAAAACTTCTTGAAACAAAAACGACCTAATTCCTAGACTCTAAAATAAGAATTTAGGGGTGTAAACATTAATCCTATTTTAAATTTTGGCTCATCAAAATCTAATTACATTTATTCCCAACAAAAACTATTCTAACCAAGATGAAAATTACTTCACAAAAAACGCAACCCAAAATTTTCACTACACATACTCACTCTTATGTGATTTTTTAAAATTAGAAAATGCTTGAAAGTCTATTCAACATCTCCCAACCCCCTTCTCCTTGCCCTATCTAGAGTTTTGCTTGCCCAGACCAACATTTTCTCCTAATTCTTTTTTTTTTTGAAGACATTCTCCTAATTCTTCTTTGTTTCTCCAAATCTCCCTCCATTACAAAGACTCAAAAGGACAAAATTTATGGCGTAGAAAGAAAAAAAAAAGTGCATAAGTTTAAACTCTTAAAGACATATCCGTTTTTTCCTAAATTGTGTGCAATGTTTTTCTTTCCTTTTTTTTTTTAATTTTTATTTGTCAATTGTTGAATTTGTGTTAAGAGAATAAGGGATGAACATCCAACTTTCTAAGAGAAAGAAACTCAAACTTTCAAGCTGCATTCAACGTTCTTAACTCCAACTTGAATCATCTAGATCCAAAAGTGTCCAACACCAACCTACAACAACTTTCATCCATGAAGTGTTGTAGACTCTACACTCAACGGAGCTTGGTGGAGGATCCTTGCAGTGGAATAGTCAAATAGTGAAGAGCATTTGATTGGTGATATAGTTGTTTCGAAGCACTACCATCGGAATTTGAGCGTGTAGTAAGGGGAGTTTGTGATTGATCCTTGTGAAGGGCTCTTCATTTGTATTTTTGCAATATACATAGTGAATTTCTCCTTGAGTATAGAGGATAGCCAAGTAGGGAATTTTCTAATTTACTATATATATAAAAAAAATATCTCTCTCTACGTAGTTTATTTATCTGCAAATTATCCACATATCGGCACACATATTTACTTACGTATAAGAACTCGATCTGTTACGGAGCAACAGTAGAAGTGGAAAGAGAATGGTAAAGGTAATACTGAAAGTTTTCATTGATAGCTAAGACTGTGAATACAGGTGATTTATACAACATGAAAAAGGAGGGAAAGAGAGCTAACAGAGAGCTAACAGTTTCTAACTAAACAGTGCTAACAGATCAACAAATTTAACTGCATTAAACTGCTTCAATCAACAGGATGCTGCCATGTGTCACAATCCTATTGTCCAAACTCCAATAGCCCCCCTCAAGCTGGATTATATAAATCAAATAATCCAAGCTTGGAAATGTAGCTGTAGAATGAATTAGGACAATGAGTTTTAGTGAATGTATCTGCTAACTGATTTGTGGAGGCAACATGGAATAGCTTGATGACTCCTTTGTTCAACTTCTCTCTCACAATGTGACAATCAAGTTCTATATGCTTGGTACGTTCATGGAACACTAGATTCTCTGCAATAGCAATGGCAGATTTGCTATCACAATAAATGGGAACTGGTGCATTTTGAACTATTCCAAATTCTGCTAACATGAAACATAGCCATTGGACTTCCCATGTAGTGGCTGCCAAGGCTCTATACTCTGCTTCTGAGGAAGATTTGGATATTGTTGCCTGTTTCTTTGATTTCCATGATATCAAGGCATTCCCTAGGAATGTGCATAAGCCAGTAACATACCTTCTTGTATCAATGCATGCTGCCCAGTCAGAGTCAGAGAAGGCTTTCAACTGCAAATCAGAGGATGAAGGGAAGAATAACCCTTGACCAGGAGCAGCTTTTATGTATCTCAATACTCTATGAGCAGCTTGTAGGTGAAGATGAGTAGGACTGTCAAGAAATTGGGAAAGCTGTTGTGCAGCAAAACTGATGTCAGGCTTGGTGATGGTTAAATATAAGAGCTTTCCCGCTATCCTTCTATACTGAGTGTTGTCTTCAATTGGCACACCTTCACTCTTGCTTAGTTTGTGTGAAGGTACTGTAGGGCTATATACTGGTTTTACATCTGTAAATCCTGCATCATCAAGTAATTCCAAAGCATATTTCCTCTGACAAACTGCTATGCCTTTCACTTGTCTAGCTACCTCTAGACCAAGGAAATATTTCAAAGTCCCCAAGTCCTTGATCTAAAAATTATCATTGAGCTGCCCTTTTACTTCTTGTATGATCTGTAAATCAGGGCTAGCAACCACTATGTCATCTACATAAACCAACAGTGCAACAAATGAAGTATCTTTACCTCTGGTGAACAATGAATTATCAGGTATGGACTGCTTGAATCCCATGTTTTGTAGGGCCATGTTCAACTTGGTGTTCCACTGCCTACTGGCTTGTTTCAAGCCAAAAGGGATTTGTTTGGTTTGCAGACCTGTCCATCATCAGCACCCAAGAAGCCAGGAGGTACCTGCATATAAACCTCCTGATCTAGCTCCCCATGCAAAAAGGCATTATTCACATCCATCTGATGGATGTGCCACTGCTTTGCTGCTGCAACTGCCAAAAAGGTCCTGATAGTAGTCATCTTTGCCACTGGACTGAAAGTATCCAAATAATCAATGCCAAGAGTTTGATTGTAGCCTTTTGCCACAAGCCTTGCTTTGTACCTTTCTATAGTCCCATCTGATTAGTGTTTGATCTTATACACCCATTTACACCCAATTGGTTTCTTTGAAGAAGGCAAGGTTACCAACTTCCATGTATTGTTCTTTTCCAGAGCAGTAATCTCTTCTTTCATAGCAGTCCTCCAACACTCAAGTTGGGCTGCTTCTTGATAGGTCCTTGGTTCTGAGTGGCAGACAATGTTCATAGCAAAGGACTGAAATGATGGTGCCAACCTACTGTAATTCATCACTTTGGAAATAGAATGAGGAGATGTTCTTACAGTGGTATTCTGACAGACATAGTCTTGCAAGTAGTTAGGAAGGTGCTTTTGCCTTGTTGACCTCCTAGTTGCATGTTGGAGTGAGCTGTTTGAGGGAGTAGCGTGTGTTACATCAGGAGATTGCTCAGGAGCTTCATTCAAAGAGGAACAAGCCTCATCACTGCTGTTGGCTTGGTTTGGACTATGTGATTCTCCTGGCTGCTCAAAGCTATCATTTCTGGGAGGTGTCTGTTTACTTCTGCCACTGTCTTGACTCTGAACTTGGGAAATTTCTGGGACTTCAACATGATCATTGTTCATTGTAGGAAGTATTATTTGAGGACTTCCCATTGTTGAACTACTGTCTTGCTGTAAAGGAAAGACATGTTCATAGAATACCACATCTCTTGATACAAACAACTCTTTAGCCATGAGATCATATACTTTGTAGCCCTTTGTGCCATTTGCATAGCCAAGAAAGATGCATTTCTTGGACCTTGCATCTAACTTGGACTTAGGTCCTACTGTAGTAGCATAAGCAAGACAACCAAACACCTTTAGATGACCATACTGTGGTGCCCTTTTAATCAAAATTTGATATGGAATGTGGTTATTAATAGCAGCTGATGGCAATCTATTGATTAAGTAAGCAGCATGTAGGACACACTCTCCCCAAAACTGTTCAGGTAAATTTGCTTGGAACCTTAGAGACCTAGCAGTTGACAACAAATGTCCATGCTTCCTCTCAACTCTACTATTTTTGTTGAGGTGTGTAGGTACAAGAAGTTTAGTGTACTATTCCCTTTTGACTGAAATAATCTTGCATATTAAACTCCAACCCATTATCTGATCTTATACACTTAACAGTAGTGCCAAACTGATTTTCAACAAGATTACAAAACTGTGTGATTAGGCTTTTGACCTCAGACTTTGCCTTCATCAAATATATCCAAACTGCCCTGTTGTGATCATCTAATATGGTTAGGAAATAGTGATGGCCATGGATAGTGGCCACTTTATAGGGTCCCCATATGTCCATATGCAGTAAATCAAAATAGTTAGCAGATATAGAAACACTAGGCTGAAAAGGAAGCCTTTTTTGTTTTGCAAAATGACAACTGTCACATATCAGCTCTTTATTTATTTCAATTTTGGGTTCCAATTTTTTCAAGACTTGTAACTTGGAGTATGAGGCATGTCCCAATCTGTCATGCCACATATTACATTTATTTTGAGCTGAAACAGAACTGCATACAGTAAAAGGTTTTAAAGGAAAAACTAGATGATACAAGCCCTCTTGCAGCTCAGCCCTTCCAATCATTCTGCCATGGGTAGCATTCTGTATGACACATTGATCAGAATGCAACTTCATAATATAGTTTGAATTTTTAATGAAAGCCCCTACTGAGATGAGATTATAGTGAAAGCCAGGCACATAGAGCACATTTTGCAGGATAAATTCATCAGATAGGTGCACTGTTCCAATAGAGGTAATGGCAATTTGTTGACCATTTGGAAGACTAACATGCAAGTGATGGACCTTTTTCTGATTGCTCAACAGTTCCAAATCACACACAATATGGTGGGTAGCACCACTATCAACAATCCACTCATTTCTACTAATCTTGACAGAATTCAGTGAGAGAAATATACCTTCATTCTGGAAATCAGTAGATATGGTGTTGGCAAATACTTGTGAGGGCTGATCAAGGGGTGAGTTTGATGATTCATTTGGGGACCTTTTAGCATGCATGTACTCAAAGAACTTCTTGACATCTTCCTGAGTAAAAGATACCCCATCAGACACTGGTTGCTGCAATACTGCTGGACCTTGTGTTTGATTTGCAAAGCCTTGGCTTCTTGACTTTGGTTTCCACCCAGGGGGATACCCATGCTTCTTATAGCATTTGTCTTGGGTGTGACCTGTATATCCACAGTATGTGCATACAGGTTTCTTGTTGGTAGCCACATACTTCTTGAACCCTGACTAGGCACCTCCATCTGTTCTAGCCATTAGTACACTCCCTGCAACATTATTCTCTCCTGCTTGGTGCAATTGGCTTCCAAAGCCAGTGTTAGCCATCTCAAACTGTCTCTCTTGTTGTGCTATCATTGAATATGCTTCATTCACATCTGGCAAAGGCCTCATTAGCATGATCTGATTCCTAGCCCCTGTATATTTCTCATGTAGTCCTATCAAGAAGATAGATTGTTTATCCTTCTCAAAATTCTCATTTATTTCATCAATTCTTTTACCACACACACACTTGGTACTGCAACTACAACACTTCAAAGGTCTGAGAATGATCAATTTATCCCATAAGAGTTTTTGCCTAGTAAAATACTCATTTAGGGAACCATCACCTTGTTTGGTTTGGTAAATTTCACAATTAATCTCTGCAATTCGAAATAGATTCTGCTTACTGAATCTTCTTTCCAAGTCTTCCCAAACTCCATAACACTACAAAAAAATGTGGAAATAGCGACGGATCTAGCGATGGATTCATTCCGTTACTAATTTAACGACGGAATAGCGACGGATTTGTGACAGATTAATTTTTTTTCAAAAAAATGGAATTTAGCGACGACATTGCGACGGACTTTTGCGACGGAAAAGTTTTGTCGTTAAATATGTAGCTAATATTAGCGGTAAATTCTCGCGCAAAAATTTAGATAGCTTAGCGACGACATAGCGACGGATTAGCTACGGATTTTTCACGGGTAAATTCGATAATTTTAATTGCTACAATTTAGCGACGGATTCAAATTTCCGTCGCTAAGTTTTATTTTAAAAAAAATCCCGCTACCATCTAGCGACGGATTTAAGTTTCCGTCGCTAAATCTAGCGACGGATTCAAATTTCCGTCGCTAGATGGGAGCGGAAAATATTTTAATAAAACTTAGCGACGGACATTTGAATCCGTCGCTAGATCTAGCGACGGATTTAAATTTCCGTCGCTAAGTTTAAAAATATATTCAGATTAAAAATGAAATAACCCCCAAATTCCCAATCCTCCATCTCCGCCATTTCTACTCCAAAGTCCAAACCCTAGATATTTCTTCCTCCATCTCTGCCACCATATCCAAACCGCATACAGCAACCAGCCTCCGCTGCCACCCGCCGGCCTCTCCCTTATCCTCCTCTCTCCCTCCATTTGCTCGAAGCTCCGGAGATCCAGAAAGACACCAGCACTCCTTCGTCGTTCCCTTCCTCTCCCCTCCCCTTTTCCCGTCTTCCCCAAGCTCCGAAGAAACAGCCGCCAGCAGCAAATCAGACTCCATTGCACGCAGCTGCGACTTTGGGAGCATCATAGACTGACGGCGATGACACAGCAGATAAGACGCTACCTCCTGCTGCCGCCGCCGCCGCCGACGCCGCCTTCCACCACCGTAGTAGAGTCTGTGATTAACACACTGATGCAGATTTATCTTTGCCTTTGTTTCAGGCCTTTGTGGATAGTGAAACTCAGTCAACAATCATATAAAAAAGCTATGCTGAACGCCTGAACACTGTGGGTATGATAAATTTGTGTTTCTCTAAATACTTTTACTTTTTTCTGTGCTGTTTATTTATCATTTGTTTTTTTATTGCGAATAATAATGAATCATAATATTGTTACCTATACAGAAGAGTGAATCTGAAATATGTAATGAGAGTTGGTAAAATTTCTCAAGCATATATATACAGACTAGTAAAGCAACTGGGATTCTAGATCTGGTGAGAGTAACATTTCTGGAGATTTGTTTGGATACTTGATTACAGTTACAGAAATTCAGTTTACCTAACAAAAGATTGTACTCTGTATTATATGTATATTGTAATGCCATATAAAGTAGGGATTATGGGGAGGGGGGATTTTTAATTCTGAAATGATAATGCCTATATTTTAGTGTATAAAACTATAATTATTGTTCACATGTTTTCTTTCAGTTTGTTAAGGCTTCTAGATACACTCTATAAAGGCAATGCTCATGATGTTGGTCAATCAGAGATATTTGGTCCGATTCATGTTTCTCCTATCAATGTTTGTAAGATTTGAAACTATCTCGCATTTACTTTGCATAAAATTTTCTCGCGTTTTTGATACATGTATGATTCAGTCTTTTGTTGGAGCAATAGAGGATGATAGTTTATGTTTGGTTTACTTTCTATTCTAGTTTTCATGTAGCCTTGTTATATATCAACTGGTGATTTTATTAGGCATTTGAAGATATTTGGCATGTACTTTAAATACCTTTCATAACTTTTGGGAATTTTAACTTTATTCTTATCAGTATTATTAATACTTTCTTGTTAGTGATTGTCCAATGATGGCTTAGAAAAGCCATATGTAATCCCTTGTTTTGGTAAAAGTTGAAAAAGTATTGGGTCTAAATTTGAACTGTAGTATACAAGTATTTTCTCCCCTAATCATGTGTAGGTCCCAATTTTTTGATGGACCTTGGAGCTTGACATCAAATTCTAGAGTTCTACATGTGAAAAAAGTATATGCAATTTACATAAATATAAATGCATTTCTCCCCTAATCATGTGTATGCTCAGTGACTGCCTTACTGGGTCAGGTATTGTGATTTAAAGCAGATATGAATTTATGTAGAATTGTCTCTACCCTATGAAGTAAAACACAAATTAAAACGCATAATTGCACAAATAGCCCTAATAATTGCATACAATATTTTTATTATCAATCACCATTGTTTTTCCTGCACTAGGCAACTACAAAGTACTAGTATTATTTACTACACCAAACCTTCCCATGTTGAACACTTGTCCTTGTTTAGGTTGGAGACGAAGGTGGTGCAGCAAAGACAGCCCCTATGAAGATGAAAGTCCAGTTCATGCTTCAAGTGCCACAAGATGATATCCAATCATCAGCCCTGATGGTCCGCGTGAAGAAGAGATGGGACTTATGATATTATGATGTTGCGGTAAAGGCAAAAATGATGCTTTCCTATCCTTTGAAAAGTTTAATGTAAGATGGGGCATTTCTATCAATACTTTTCCCCTTGTACAAAGCTTTAGACATTTTTCTCCCCTGCCCTCTACTCCTCCAGTTCGCTGTTACTATATATGTGCACATGATGCCCACCAGGACAGAGGATTAGTTGGACATGACAATTGACATTTACTGGTGTATAAGGTGAAACATTCTCAAGATAAGTTTGAATCTTTTGTATGTTTAATCTTCTAATACTAATGAAACATTTGACAGAATCTGTTTGTTGTTACCACTGATGGGAAATACAGATATTTACATTTTCGCAAGTACAGTGCAGTTGTATGTGATATTAATTAGTGGGTAGCTTTTATTTTATTTTATTTTTTTTAAAAATTAAATTTAGCGACGGATTGAAAATCCGTAGTTAAATTTAGCAACGGATATATCCGTCGCTAAACATAACGATAGACTTTAGCTTTAGCGACGGATATGTGTGTCGTTATTCCCTCACAAATTTCATCATCAAATTCGTCGCCAAAAAGAATTAGCGACGGATTGTTTTTACTTAGCGACGGAAAAAAAATTTGTCGTTAAATTCTAGCGAGGAGGGTTTTAGCGACGGACTGAATACGTCGCTAATCCGTCGCTAAACGCTTTTAGCGACGGATTTTTGCTATTTAGCGACGGAACTTGTCCGTCGCTATTTTCGCGTTTTTTTGTAGTGTAAGCAGTGTCAATCCATAATACACTGCTTCCAATTGTTGGAGATAGAGTGCGCACAATCCATGAAACTACCATGTTGTTGCACCTCTCCCACGCAAGATATTTTTCCATATCATTTGTGCTAGGTTTTGTGATTGTGTCATTCACAAAGGCAAGTTTGTTCTTACAGGACAGAGACATAGACATTGCTCTAGCCCAGGGGTGGTAATTCGAACCAACTAAAGGAAACGAGACCAATTCCAAAGCTGGATTCTCGTTTATGTGCAAGAAACAGGGATTTGAGTGCGTCTGAGGATTAAAGGTTACCTCAGTAGCTGTAGGTTCACTCGTCGCGCGAAGAGGTCATAGGTACTGCACTTCCGGTGATCGGATTTCCAGATCCTGCTGGATTTCTTGCGTTTCCGGTGATCGGATTTCCAGATTCTGCTGGATTCCCTGTCGGATTGTCTATTGGTGTAGACCTACTGCTGATCGGAGGCCAGGCCGCCATTAAAGGAGATGTGAGAAAGCTCCTAAACTCAATGCTCTGATACCATGTTACGGAGCAACAGTAGAAGTGGAAAGAGAATGGTAAAGGTAATACTGAAAGTTTTCATTGACAGCTAAGACTGTGAATACAGGTGATTTATACAACATGAAAAAGGAGGGAAAGAGAGCTAACAGAGAGCTAACAGTTTCTAACTAAACAGTGCTAACAGATCAACAAATTTAACTGCATTTAACTGCTTCAATCAACAGGATGCTGCCATGTGTCACAATCCTATTGTCCAAACTCCAATACGATCAGCAAAGCTACAAAACCTTTTAGTAAATTCTTGGAAAATTTAAGACTTTTGATTCTGATACTTTTAACTATTTTTTTTTGCCAAATCAGCTAATAAACAAAGCCCATATCGGCCCTATTTGGTAAATGGCGGTTGGCTGATTTCGTTGGCTGTTTGGGTTAGAAGGTATGATTTGTTGATAATATTAGCTGATTGTAAAAAGTTGTTTGATAAATTAGCTGTTAGCTGATAGCTGTTTGGTATAATTTCTTTTCTCAAAAAGCTAATTGAAAATGCTGCTTTTGAGTAGCCTTTTGAATTTTAGCATTTTGGAGTTGCAAAAAGTTTATTAACCAAACAACTAATAGTGGTCAAATAAGTCAAAATTGGCTGATAGGCTGATTATTTACCAAACAGGGCCATCATAATGGTAAATTGGTAATGTATTGTAATGCATTATTGACTCAATACATGAAGATTTTCAAAATAAAATAAAATCCCTTTCACTCTTATTTTGTTTCAATTCGCCAAATCAAATAAACAGGCAAATTATGGTCCACACAGTTACACAGTGCTACGTGAACTATAACAAAATATACATTTTTAATATACAAAATATATTATTTGTATATTGAATTTATATTATACAAAATAATGTATATATTATTTGTATATTGAATTTATATTATACAAAATAATGTACTTTTGCTACTCAAATAATGAACTTTAATTTTTCCATAATACAATTTATATTTTTAATATACTAAACGTACATTATTTATATACTGAATATACATTATTTGATAGTATGGTCTACACAGCTGCGTGGACCAATAATGATTAAATTAACTGAGCAGATATCATAATTGTAATGGATTGTAATGTATTATTGAGTAAGCACAGACATGAAGATTTTTTAAATAAAATAAAATCCCTTTCACGCTTTTTTTGTATTACAAGCAAATAGCAATATATATGGCCTTTCATCTTTTTTCCCCCTTCGTTTATTATTGTTAAGAAGTAACAATATCTGTACCACTTACATTATTGTTTGTTTCTACTACTGATTTAGTAAATTCCCTTATCTTTATATATCTTGTATCATTCTTCTGTCTAGCTAGCTGACTAGGAATTTGCTAGCTAGTTTGGCCTGCTCTTGTGGTCACATAGTGATCACATTCTTGGCCCAGCCTTTCCTTTTCACATTGCATCCCTTTGTTTTCTTTAGATAAAAGACTAACTTACATTAAAGTAACACACACAGACATGATCTTTATTTTTAGTATTTTGATTAGAAACTCTGATCTTTCGTATTTGAAAATCATATTTATTACTGATTAATTTAGAATTGATCAACATTATATTCACATCAATCATTATTGCGTGGTTGTGTGGACCACAGTCCAAAATGACGCCGTCTCCTCATTAGAGGATGAGAAGACGGCGCCGTTAATTGCGCAACATGCGTCGTGCAATTTTTTATTTTTTTATTTTTTTGTCACGCGATCTGCATTTTTCTCTCCATTATTTCTTCCTCAACCCCTACTACAACACACATTCTTATAATTCATAAAATATATTATTCTTAAGCGCAACATAAAATACATTATTCTAACTCATAAAATATATTATTCTAATTCATAAAATACATTATTCTAACATATATATAAAGTACATTATTCTAACTCAAAAAATACATTACCTTACCCCAGAAGGATCATTATTCTAATACAAAGTACATTATTCTAAGGAATAAAGTACAAATAAGCCATCGTACTATTTGGAAAACAACAATTAGGCCATCGAACTCAAATAAACCTCAAATAAGCCACTAAACTTGGTAAAAAAAGAGCAATTAAGCCACTAAACCCGTAAAAAAGAACAATTAACATTTTTAACAGGTTAACTTCAGGTTAAAATACAAATAAGCCACTGAACTATCTGAAAAACATCAACTAAGCCATCAAACTCAAATAACTCCAAAATAAGCCCCTTTTTTTTTGTTTTTACTTTTTTTATGAGTTAATTTATTTTTTGTCCTAAATTTATAAGTGGCATTCCAATTTTAATCATTTTTTTATCCGAACATCCTTATTTTTTTTATGAGTTATGGCCAAATATTTATTTAATCAAATAAAAGAAATTAAAAAAATGAAAAAAAAAATTTGCCCCTAGGCGAATTGCGAACTAATTCGCCTAGGGGACTAGTTTTAATCTTAATTTTTTTTAGTTGTTTTTTAAATTTTTTAATTTTTTTTTAATTTTTAATTTTTATTTTTTCATTTGATTAGTTTTATTTTTTTTAATTAGTCCCCTGGGCCAATTAGTTCGCAATTCGCCCAGGGGCAAATTATTATTTTTTATTTGTTTAAATAAATATTTGTCCGTAACTCATAAAAAAAATAAGGATGTTCGGATAAAAAATGACTAAAATTGGAATGTCACATATAAATTTAGGACAAAAAATAAAATTAACTCATAAAAAAAGTAATAAAAAAAAAGTGGTTTATATGGGAGTTATTTGAATTTGATGGCTTAGTTGATATTTTCCAGATAGTTCAGTGACTTATTTGTATTTTAACCTGAAGTTAACCTGTTAAAAATGTTAATTGCTCTTTTTTACGGGTTTAGTGGCTTAATTGCTCGTTTTTACCAAGTTCAGTGGCTTATTTGAGGTTTATTTGAGTTCGATGGTCTAATTGTTGTTTCCCAAATAGTACGATGGCTTATTTGTTCTTTATCCCTCATTCTAACTCATAAAATACATTATCTTACTCAATAAAATTAATTATTCTAACACATAAACGGCTACAATAGACACCGTTATTGACTAACGATATTAACATTAAAACGACGTTGTTTTGGACTGTAGTAAATACAATAATTTGCCATATTCACACTTCAAGAGATGAAAACATTTCAAATACCTTCTACTCAATACACATGGTTTAGACTTCAAATCAAATTTAAAATAAATTGCGCTCATGAGGGCCGAAGCCATAATTTTTTGTCAAGGTAAAACAACATTGAATTGAATATCGACATTAATCAGAACAGTTG